>QLOR01004273.1:16276-53341 GCA_003313825.1 Sarcodon aspratus | reverse complement strand
GACCGGAGGGAGGAATTGTGAGTTTGTCCCAACGACCGATCATGTCCCAAGGACGCGTTGATGACTGTAACTGTAAAACTGCTGGTCGGACGTCGCTCTAACAGCTACGCTAAAAGGCAGAATAGTTAACAGTTAGACTGTTAACTACCGAACGGTATATATATATACTGGACGATTACGGAAATTTGTCATAAGCGAAGTCTTACATTAACCTTCAAGCTTCAATACTTAGTCGACTCCTTCACCAACACCAGAGCTCAGAGCTCATCCTGCCTCGTATTCGAAAAATTTGCCCAGATCATGCCCAGGTTACAATCGATGTAATTCTCGCGGCTTTTAACACAACTTCTAGCGATCCGAAGAAGTCCTTCTCGCTCAAGACGTACGCGGTACAAGCGACTGTCCCATTACATGGAAGAACATGTCAGCCACCATTAGCCGAACTTTTCATCAAGGCATTTTCTGGGCTAATTCGCTCTATAAAATGCTGCGACGAGTTCTTTTTGCTAGGATTCCGCCTCTGTTTTGTCATGCATCTCTCTCTTAGTTTTGTCGCTGCTGCCCTTGTTGTTTCCGCTGCCGCCGAGTCGCCCTTTGTGTCTCGTAAAGGGTCCAGGATTTCTCTTTCAAGACGATACTCGGCGACTAACCCAGATGGTACCGCGAACCTTGAGAGACTACAAGCTGACCGCGAGTACTCTATTCAGTACGTCTCACGTTTCAACTACGCGCAGTATTTGAAGCTGATATGCCTACAGTAAAATCATGAATGGGATGAATGCGTATGAACGAAATACAGGGAGCCCTTACCATTTAGCAAGGAGTACTAGTTCTCGAAAACGCGATTTTGCGGCAATCCCCCTCACTGTGGATCAACAAGGCGCTCTCTGGTACGGAACAATTTCAGTTGGTACACCAGAAAACTATTTCACAGGTTCGTCTTAAGTTATAATGTAAGAGTCCTCATTATATCTTTCATGGTATATCTCTAGTCGACTTTGATACCGGAAGCTCAGACCTCTTCCTTCCTGGAATCGACTGCAACCAGAATTGTGAAGGTCACAAATTGTTAGATCCCGACAATACCTATTCGGTCTACCGCACGGGGAGGGACTTCACATTGAGTTATGGTGGCAATACCAATGTGACTGGCGCAATATATAATGGCACTATCATTACTGCTGGCATGGAAACTCAACAGGCATTTGGAATTGTGTCCTCCTACTCGACAGATTTCTCTTATGATAGGTTCCCTGCGGATGGGTTGATGGGAATGGCTTTCGAGTCGATCTCTGAATTTAATGCGAGACCCTTCTTTCAAAGTCTTGATGGAGAAAGACAAGTCGACTCGCCAATGTTCGCATTTAAGCTTGCAGATACAGGATCTGAGCTTTTCCTTGGCGGAGTAGACAGTCAATTGTACACCGGTGACATTGTGTATACTCCTGTTACCCAAGAGGTAAGCTGTTCGCGTCAGGTATAATGCAACACTCAAATCAATTTTGTCATAGGGATTTTGGCAAGTAGACATGAATGCTGTGGACGTTGATGGGGACACGGTTTTAAACCGAGTCACTGCCATAATCGACACAGGAACTACGCTTGTCTTGGGCATCACATCAGACGTTGCTCAACTCTACAGCGCGATTCCTGGCTCGAAGGATGTTTCTAGCACTTATGCTCCTGGCTTTTGGACAGGTGGGCTTCTGCAGCACTCGATTCGAAGCTAAGTTTGAACCGGTTTACAGTTCCTTGTAACGCGATCCCTACAGTCAGTCTGACCTTTGAAGGCAAGTCATGGATGATCCTGCCCGAGAATTTCAACTTGGGCCCGGTTTCGCCTGGCTCTTCCGACTGTGTCGGCGGTATTGTTGGCCAAAATGCTGGTAAGTTGCTTTGCTTGCTATATTGGCTCATATCTGACTTGTTACCTTATTGCTAAGTTGGCATGTGGATTGTGGGAGATGTCTTCTTGCGGAATGTCTACAGCGTGTTCGATGTTTATTCGAGGATGGTTGGCTTTGCTGCACTTGCCTAATGCGACTGGACCTTTTTTCGTCTTAATTGATCATATATAGCCCTGTCACTAATAATGGCACTTGTGGCCATGCTGTTCACATATCATAGTGGAACTGACTCTATGTCGTGTAGTTGGTCGCAGGTTGGAGACTCTAAATAAGATAATAATGAACTTTCAAATTTGTAAAATGGACGAGAGAAAGTCACATTGTTGAGCACTTGAGCTTCTTGCAGGAGAGTTCCGCGTCCAACGTCAACTTTGTTGTCAGACACGTCACAGAAGCTCAACTTTGTTTGTCGTTTCGGTATTATCTTCGGAGACTGCCGACTGGACCGAAGTTTGGTCACTCGTTCACACACAGACTGGTCACGAAAAAGTCCTCGGTCACGTCACTGAGGCAGTGTGTCGGCAGCCGGGCTCATCAGCTCCTGTCCCAAGTCACATGATGCAGCAGTAGGACGCACTCTGCTTATGTGAGACATAACCCCACATCTACACCCTACACCTGTGGTCAAGTCACGAGTCTGACAGACTCCACTAGGTTACATCCAAAAAAGGGTAGTGACTTAAGTCATTCGAAGAGCAGTTAGGGCAGCGGTTTAAGCCCTCTGATGAGCCCCTTCGCAAGGGCGAAACTGCAAAGTCCCAGCTCTTTGGTTCGAGCCCCCAAGACCACACAACTTTAAGCATGTCTAGTAGTACTATATGCGCCGTTCGGGAAGCTGCTGAATTCGAGTCAGTTTGGCAGAGGCGTATATTCTATTATGTAAAAGGTTGCCTTTTCCGTTTTACACTCGTGACTAGTACTTCTGATTCTCCCTCCAAATCAACCGTGTCATATCTAGTCGACTTTGACACCGGAGCTCAGAACTCGTCCTGCTTATACTCGAATTGCGCAGATCATAATCCTGGCTCTAGCAGCTTTAACACAACTTCTAGTGATCTTAAGAAGTCCTTCAACTCCTCAAAGTCAGACTCTGGCTCGAGCCGGCACGGAATCCTGAGGCTTGTAGACACCTTCTCGCTCAACAAGTTCAAGCGACTGTTCCATTATAATGGAAGAACGTAATGAACGAACTTGAAAGGCCGCCATTAATCAAATGTTTTACTAAGACATTTTCTGGGCTGATGCACTGTAAAATGGTTTGACGCAGTCCGTTTTGCTGAGATTCTGCCTTTTGTTTTGTTGTCATGCATCTCTCTCTTGGTTTTGTCGCCTGGATGCGTTTGAACGAAACATGGAGAGCCTCACTCTTTAGCAAGGAGTAGTTCTCAAAAACGCGACGTCGCGGCAGTTCCCCTCACTATGGATAAACATGGCTCTCTCTGGCACTCAACAATTTTAGTTGGTACACCACCAACCGACTTCACAAGTTCGTCTTAAGCTTGTCTCATAACGAGTCCTCATTACATCCTTCATGATATATCTCTAGTCGACTTTGATACCGGAAGCTCAGACCTCTTCCTTCCTGGAATCGACTGCACCAGGAATTGTCAAGGCCACAAATTGTTCGATCCCAACGCAACCTATACGGCCACAAACCTGGGGAGGAACTTCACGTTGAGATATGGTGGGGGTGACAGTGTGACTGGCAAACTATATAATGACACTGTCATTATTGCTGGCATGGAAGCTGATTCTCAGACACTTGGAGTTGCGTCCTCCTACTCGACAGGTCTCTCTTACAATAGGTTCCCTCCAGATGGGTTGATGGGAATGGCTTTCGAGTCGATCTCTGTATATAAGGCGAGACCTTTATTTCAAAGCCTGGTAGGACAGGGATGAGTGGACTCGCCGGTGTTCGCATTCAAGTTTGCAGATACAGGATCCGAGCTTTTCCTTGGCAGCGTAGACAGGCAATTGTACACTGGTGACATTGTGTACACTCCTGTTACCCACGAGGTAAACTGTTCGCGTCAGGTATAGCGAAACACTCCTCAAATTGATTTTGTTGTAGGGATATTGGCAAGTAAACATGGATGCTGTGGACGTCGGTGGAACCAATGTTTTAAACAGAGTCATTGCTATAATCGACACAGGAACCACGCTTGTCTTGGGTACCATGTCAGACGTTGCTCAACTCTACAGCACGATTCCAGGCTCGAAGAATGCTTCTAGCACTTATGCTCCTGGGTTTTGGACAGGTGAGCTTCCGCAGCACTCGATTCGAAGCGATGGCATCTAAACCTGTCTACAGTTCCTTGTAACGCGATCCCTACGGTCGGTCTGACCTTTGCCGGCAAGCCGTGGAAAATCCTGCCCAAGTATTTTAACTTGGGCTCAGTTTCACCCGGTTCTTCAGACTGTCTCGGCGGTATTATTGGCCAAAATTCCCGTAAGTTGCTTTGATCCCTGTATCGGCTCATGACTGACTTGTTGCCTTATTGCTAAGTTAAAATGTGGATTGTGGGAGATGTCTTCTTGCGGAATGTTTACACTGTGTTCAATGTTGGTTCGAGGCTAGTTGACTTCGCAGCTCTTGCCTAATTTTCCGGGATTCTTTTTTCGTCTCGTGTTCTTGATACTATACAAAGAAGCCTAACACGTACTGCCGTGTTGCTCATGTACTACCATAGTGGAACTGACTTGATATCATGGAGTTGGTCGCAATTTCGTAGAAAAAAGGCTCCCCAGGACTGCTCGGGGGACATAAATGGTGATTATATTTCTGTATCGTGGATGTTCCCTTGTGAAGTTGTCACGCCGTCTTCAGTTGCTCGAAACGATTGAATATTGACCTACTAGCAGATGGCTTGAAGCTCGTGAGCTTCAGTGCTAGGGCCTCCATGGTTCCTTCAACGTCGTCGTCAGCTGACGCCAGAGACGCGCCTATTTGTAACAGCCGAGATGGCACTGTGTTCACTGTCGCAAATAAACAATCAGCTGATGAATTGATTTATTTACACCGGGTTCATACAACTACAGTTGGTTAAGCCGCAAGTATTTTAGCCTGGTCCTGCAAGAGTTTACCCATATTTGCTTACCGTTTCTTCTCTATTAGTTTTGTTGAGACTTCCCTTGTTGGCTTGTTCTCACCTGCGGCCATGGCAGTACTGCTTCCCCTCTCCGAAACCCATGCATCTTAACGAAGATGACACCGCCAACGGATACCTTTGAACGTAACGCGGGGACCTCGAAAAAAACCCTTTTATGCAAGTTCTCATTTTGAACATCTCTTGTACCATATTCAGTTGATTTCGATACCGCGATATCGGACCTTTTCTTGCCCGGAATCGGATGCACCGAGTACTGCGAAAATCGCACATTATACAACCCTCACCATAGCTCTACTTCCAAGGCTTTCAACATCCTATGGGGCAATGGGGGAAATGTTACTGGCGAACAATATGACGACACCGTCACCATTGCCGGCCTAACTGCTCTCGACCAGACCTTCGGGAAAGCGAAGACCTACTCGGCTTATATGGTTTACAGTGAACTTCCCGTCGATGGAATGTTTGGACTGGGGTTCAGCCTGGTCGATCTCTACATATAATGCCAATCCAGTGTTTCAGACTCTAATGGCTCAGAAACGAGTCGACAAGCCTATGTTTGCGTTCAAGCTCGCGGACAATAGCCCTGGATCAGAACTTTTCTTGGGTGGCGTGAACCGTCACTTGTATAAAGGGGACATTACTTATACTCCTGTCACTCACAAGGTAGGTTGGGTATACGTTTTTTTGAAATCGGTTTACATTACCTTTTTTTTTGAAGGGATTCTGGCAAGTGAAGATGGACGCCGTAGCTGTCAACGGGTCGACCGTTCATCGTGAACTCACTGCCTTAATCGACTCTGGAAACACGCTTGTCATGGGACCGACTCCTCAAGTCAAAGAATTCTATGACAAAATTCCAGGTTCTAAGAACGCTTCTGCCATAATCGGTGACGGATACTGGACTTGTTAGTTCTCCATTCAAACTTGCATCTTATCACACCTGATTTTTTTTTTTCCACGTCAGTTCCTTGTGATGCTGTCCCTACGGTCAGCTTGACTTTTGGAGGGAAGGCCTGGGACATCACTGACGACGCGTTCAACTACGGCCCCATCGTAGACAACTCTACGGACTGTATCGGGGGTGTTTTCTCCCAAGATGATCGTAAGTTTTTAACACTTGCACGCTTACTCGTATCTCAAGAACTGACTTGTGTTTAGTTAATTTCTGGATTGTTGGAGATACTTTTATGCGGAGCGTGTACACAGTGTTTGATGCTGGTTCTGCGCGAGTTGGCTTTGCCGAACTCGCCTAAGTGAGACCTCAAGAAGTGACAGGTTCTCCCTAATTTTAGTCTCTCTTCAACTTTTTAGATTCGCGTTCTTGATATCTTGCTGGTGACACTGATAGTCACTTTGATCGTGTACGACGTTTTTGTAGTATGTACTGAATGACGGAGTTGTACTTATGATTGGTGCCTCCAAAGATGAGGATTATGTTGTTATACACGAATGGAAAGACTCTGAGCAAAGACGGAAATGTGCTTTCCTAAAAGAGCGGTACTAATAAGTGGATTATCGATACACGCCGAGCTCAATTAGCTTCTCGGGATCACCTCGAAGCTTGGATAGCCCTATAATCGAGGCAATCTGGACAACCAAGATCGGTTTCTTGTATACCCTTTCTTGAGCAGATACGAATAGCAATTGGATTTGTTCCGCAGATTATACAACACAGAGGGAGTCGCCGTCACCTGAATCACCGTTCACTTTCGTAACAACGGCGATATGACAGCTACGTAGTAAGCAGATATGTGCCGAATGCTGTTGATGGAGCCCACTACGTGCCACCGTAAACTTTGGAGGATCGGTTCACAAACACAGAAACCCGATTGGCTTTCATTCGTGGATCTCTGTACCCTCAAAGAAATAAATGATGTCCATACATGCTATTCGTCTTCGAAGTTAAATATCTGAATGAATTATTAATGACCTAAATGGTCAATGTTGCTATAACAACGAGTGAAAGTCCCACGAAACGGGTGGATAAAGAGGTTACTATGGCGTAGTCCACGTCAAGCGGATATTACAACCCAACCGCGGCGAAAGCGATAGCACCCAAAGCCAAAACAACGTTCAATCCCGCAACTTCAGCAGCGCTGGTCTTACTGGATCCAGATCCTGTAGCAGTGCTAGTTCCAGAACCCGTGTTCGTACCGGAGGATGGTGAGGGCGTGGATGAAGGCAACGACGAGGATGTAGACGAGTTGGACGGTGTATTGATTATGGCGGTCTTTGCTGCATCTTGGAAAGCAACGAGGGTCTGGAGTCCTGATGTAGAAGGGTTCACAGCCAACACCATTCCGGCGTTACAATCATGATTAGCGTAGGAATAAAACCTTGAATACAGATATCAAAAAAATGGGACGAGCATTATAGTCACGTAAGACTTGCCATAACGGTTGGGTATCATTTATCTGGCAAAACGACATGTAAAAACAGGTTTCGGAATGTCTGCTAGTAGATAACATACCGCTAGAGTAAAAGTAGGTCCTGTAATGCCGGTGGTTTGGAGTCCCGAATCGAATCCGCCAGCCTTTGGTGTGCATGGATTCTCGAAAGTGGATTGAGTCACGGTGTGTTGGACTGAAGTGGGATTCTTGATATAATCCGGGGGCTGGAACGTGAACGAAAGGATATCGCCAGCTAAGAATGGGACGTGAAAAAAGGACATGAATGACTCGTGTTTGATGTTCAATTGAGCGCGCAAAGATTTACCTTGAGGGAAAATGGCTGAAGGGTCAAAGCCTAGACCCTGGTTACCATCTGTCTCAGTAATGCCGACAGTAACCTGTAGTTGGGTAAACAGCAGGAAATGGTCTGAACAATGAAAGTAAAACACGAACCGTATACGTAGCTCCGTTAGCTACGCCGAGGAGAGAGACAAAGGCCAAAACTGAAGGGAACAGCATATTGACTGGCGGCTGTTTCTAGTAAACGCTTCAATCTTGGCCGCTGTACACGTTTGGGTTGGAGGCTGTTCAACTTGTGGCAGCATGGCTGGGTGATTGGGCCAAGTGGCACTTGATCGAATCCAAAGACCCCGCAAGTTGCTTGCACCTGGGGTCTTCCGCACCACTGGCACTCTTTTCCGCGCTTGCGTTGAACTTGTAGCACAAAGGCAGCCGGGATAGTTTCTCCAAGGGAACTTGAAACGCAGGAATAGAGCCAGTGCAAGCTACTTGTTTGACATCAAGATGATTCAGTGGTCGTCGTCGCTACTACCCAAGTTTTATGTCGACATAAACCGTTGTTGCGACCCTGACAGTGCTATCGTCAAGAGTTTTTGTAGGAATCTTTGGTTTCAGGGATGAGTTCCACATTTGCTAAATCTGATCTACCCACATCATTTCTTACAGGCATCGAAAGCTTCCGAAGTCGATCCGTTATTAGGCGTAATGTGCCTAGTAGGATGGCAGCTTGAGGTCAGCTTGGAGCCACACTGAGCTTGCACTCGCAGTCCGTCAGCTCGTCTCTCATTCACTCAAGACGGTGACAAATGTTCGAGAGCCTTGGATCACAAGCAACCCTACACATCCACAGTGACCATTTATTACATCGCGTTCAATTTGGACTGAACAAAACGGATCGACGCGAGTTCTGCGGGGGGTCTTGCCTTCTCTCTCTCTCCACGGATTCCTGTTGCAACTATGAAATGAAAACAGAAGCGTCGTTATAATATCTCGGCCTACTAGTAGCTGATGCCAGGTCTTCAAGCTTCAAGCTTCCGAGTCAAGCCTCGTGGTGTATCTTGGAGCAACTGTGCTGATCACAACCTTCCATCGGCCAAAAGCGCAGTGTTTTTGTGTGATCCATCATGATAGTGTTGTCCTAAACCCCAAAATAGACCATTGATAAGATATGTAGTTGCACAACAATTTACGTAATCTCACCTGCTTTGCGTCACCGTCGGTTGCGAGTCGGACATACATCATGCGCATAACTTCGTTTGATTCTGACGATGAAGAAATGGTCGTTCGACTGCACAGTATCAAGACCCTGCGAGACGCATACAAAGCTGCAATTCTGACTCCACCTACGCTATCTCCCAAATTTCCTACAAGCTCGCGTCTTTTGGATCGTGTCTCTCTTTTGTAAGAAGGACGATACAAGCCCTAAACGTCATTGATGATAATATTTACTAGTCAAGGCGATATTACCAAGTTGGAGGTAGATGCAATTGTGAACGCTGCGAACAAGTCATTGTTAGGTTCGTGGATCTCTGTCAATATGATCTAGCATTCAAGCCCTGACCTTTTGACCAGGGGGTGGTGGGGGTGCGTTGGCGCTGTCTAGTCTATATCTATACGAGGGGTCTTCAACTTAGACGTTTCCTGATATAGTTGACGGAGCGATACACGCTGCTGCTGGCCGCCATCTATTGGCAGAATGTAAGTTCGACCTCTAATATCCATATCATGTGCCGTTTGTTTTATCTATTCATTTATTATCAGGCCGTACTCTGAATGGATGTGAGACGGGTGAATCTAAAATAACCAAAGGATATAACTTGCCTTCGTGAGTGTAACTGTATAAAACACTTTCTGCGTCCTTGTCTTGAACTGGTCGCATGTAGGATGCATGTTATCCATACAGTGGGACCCATATATTCGGATTCTGCTGTCGATAAGAAAGCCAAACAGCTTGCATCTTGTTACAAATCAAGTCTGCAGCTGGCGGTGGAGAACAAACTGAAACACATAGTATGTCTGCTTCTACTAACATGTACCAAGGACTCCTGGGTCAATCGCAGTATAGGCCTTTCCATCAATATCTACGGGTATATATGGATATCCCATCGACGACGCTACACACATCGCTTTAAATGCAACGCGTTCTTTTTTGGATAGTGATGCAGGAAAAGAGGTAAGGCCGGCTCATTCGTACTCGCCGTTTTCCCCAAGTAATCCCCACATTTGAGATCGATCGAGTGATATTCGTCGTGTGGAGCGATAAGGATAGGGATGTCTATCGGTGCGCCTCCCTTCATAATGATAACAACAACCCTTACCCATATCGCTCATACACAGCGAACTTCTTCCTCTTTACTTCCCCCCTGACGCAGATGCCGAGGAGTCCGCCAATGAGCAATCTACGAGCAAAATGTAGAATAGAGAAGTACGGTAGCCGCGTTCTTGCGTAATTTTCTCAGGCTTGCAATATTCATGCAACTTCCAGAGCTTCTTGGGTTTCAAATGTTATGCTTTTCCGAGTTTTTCTCTTGAAGCATTTGAGTGATTAAAGGTTGCTCCAAGTGTGGGGTTATTTCTTCGTATTTCATGGCTGCGTTTCGTCGGTAGTTCCTTCTGTCGGTCGTCCGTGCTTTGCCCACGGTGTGAGATACAATGGATGCTGATTTTGCTGAAGGATAAATTATCTCATTTCATAACCTTTGTGGTTCCATCCCTTCCGCTTTGGCGTTTGACTTCCAATCAGGGCCCGGTTCTCGCTGGCGGGTGCTGTAGTCTCTGCTTTCACTGGTACGTTTCTAGCATTTATTGGAAGCACAATACAGAATACTGATTCTCGTACACAGGTGATTGCTATCGTTAGCTTGCGGGTGCTTTCTAATCCTAATGGGCATTGCCATGGATCTAATTGGTGCGACCTTGAAGGAACCTGCAGTGACTTGGGCAGTCTCAACATTCCAGACCCGAATGGAATTGTCATTGGAACCTGAGACAACCAACTTGTTATCCTGCGAGAGCAATAGGGTTGACCTTGTCAGTGTGGGCTCGAAGCGGATTGACTCTCCCTGGCCAATTCAACGGCTATAAAGACAGCACAGACAAGCATATGTGCAAAACACTTTGTCAAACTCCTACGAGAAATGCATCAGGAGCAATTCAAGTTTTTACCGAAACGTCACCTACTTCGATCCAAGGAATCGCAATCAGCAATGCTGTTTTTGCCTCTGGAGCTTCCTTGAAAACGCTCTTCTAAAAGAGATTGTTGATCTCGTTGAGTGCGACATCTCGGGGATACGCTTGTACATGAGCGCATAGGAATCCGCTGAAAGACTAATGCCAAATCCTTTGTCCGCGGTTCCAGTAGAGTTCCCAGATGATAACTTGTCAAGGACCAAGTTCACTACTGTCCTGGCCTCTGACACGAATGATGTATTTGACGTGAGTTTTACCACTTCCAGAGTTCAACCCCATGTTTTCTTGAGATGTCATAGTCGAAAGCCCGCAAATAACATGGAAATTTGGTCTCTTTTTCCAGATCTCCACCGAGGATACGTTGCGATTGGGGTAAGCCTTGGAACTTTCGTCACTGTTCCTGCCAATAAGAAACGACCCGCAGCCGTACGGACAGGTGATTGAGGATCCGACCTCTAGACATTTGAGAACTGTCGAACCTAGAAGTTCGACAAAACACTCCTCGAAGAAACGCCCAATCTTCGTAACCGAGATCCATTCAGGCTGCGCGGGACAGAACGTCCTTCGCGGTCCCACAGGTTTCAACTCCGTCGGTATCTCTACGACCTCTAACGAGTGGTTCCCACATGTGAAGGTTCAATTGCCGCAGTGAACTCGTCAAAAATGTTGCAAGAGACTTGGCCAGACGGCAAGGTGATGCAAGGAGTAAGCTAGGAATAGTGGTCAATGCGATGCCATACCCTGTGTGGGTAGATGAAACACGAGGAAAAGTCTGGTTTGACGTTGACGTAGGAGCAGAGCGAATCAAGAATCAGCAAGTCGTCTGTGGCTGCCGGGGCTGTTTATGAAGTCTGAACATACTGTCCATGAGATTCGAAATCGCAAAGTCGCGAAGCCGCCTTCTTCGTACTTCGTAGTTCCCTTGCGAGGATTTAGAACATTACATATTAATGAGAATGACACGACGGTACTGGAGTGTGACTACTAACAGTTGTGCAGGATGGGTGAAGACCGGTAGAGGTCGACCGCCTCACTGGATGGCAGGGTTCTCGTGTCGACGATTTAAAGCCTTGAGTGATGGCCGTGGATCTTGCAATTATATCTTCGAACTCGAGGTGTGCATTGATGGGATAAGTGAGCCAGTGAGAGAAAAAGACAATATTGCAGTCCCGCCTATAGTAGTAAACGCCTGTCGGGCTGAGCAGCCGCGAACGCGCGTGGGCCCATGGTTGTTTACAAGATCTCTAGTACTCGAGCACGTAAAGCTCGTACATCCCTTTCTGCAGGAACAACTTTAAGTGAGTACACCTACACTAATAAGTTTCTTCGTCCCAGCGACCACATCCTTGTTTGACAATGGCTTTACTACCTCTTCTTCGGGGATTTATTTGGAATTCCCTTCTCCGCTTCCACTAGATGTAACAAGCTGATCGTTTCCAAATCTGGCACGAGGTACTTTTCATCCATGAAATATTTGGCAACGTTTTCCGCCTCGTGCTTGATTGCCCTCTTCAACATCTCCAACGTCGAAGGCACCCGATCGTCAAGCCTACGCTTCTTCGTACTCTCTTCTCCATACCCCCTTTCAATCAGAAGCCTCACCATTGACAAATCCTTTCGTTGAATTGCGATCATTATTGGGAGACTGCCCGTGCAGTTTGGCGAAGCATCGTGTTGTAAGAGGAATCGTACAAGGGGAATAAAATTAGCAGAGACAGCTTTAATCAAAGCATATCCACCATGGGAGTTCGTGTTGGGAGGAACAAATCGGGGGTGGTTGTACAAATATCGGAGAAAAGGGAGCGGCGCGTCATTTTCGTTCCACGGAACGGATCTTGATCCCTTCCAAGGTTTTGTAAATCGAAAAAGTCGCTTAGGGAGCTCTGTGCTTCCCCTGATAGATGGACATGCAGGATGGTGAAGGATAACTTCCAGTACGTTCTCGTTGCACAAAGGATATCGCAAGGATCTAGTTACTATAGAGGACGACGATGATGAAGGGAGAGCATGAAAACGCCCCAGTATATACTGAGCATGAAATGAGTTTGGTGCGAGCTTGTAAACTTGGTGCAAATGATGGCAAGTATGAGGTAGATGTTCGGAAAGGGCAAAGAGCTGTATCTCGTACAAAAGCTGTAGGAGTTATTGATGAAGATAAAATGCGGTCTGAGGAGAACGACTGACCTCAATAGGAAGCGTTCTCAAGCAAAGTTGAGGGAGTTGAGGCATCCAGGAAATAAAATTTCAAAATCTCGTCGGAATCGAAATCGGAAGCCGCGAGTGAACAGTTGCGCCATGTGGGAATGAATCACCTCTCCTTGTCATGCGCGAGGTTCAATCCTTGCTGTAGTCACCATGGTTTTCCTCCTCAACCTCGTACAAGCGGTGATTCATCAGAATGAAACAAATAAGATCTAATTGATAGAAGGAAAGCCGCTCACGATAGCTTGATCTATTCAGATACCAGCACACAGATATCACGCACGGTGCCAGTGCGCCTTTCTTTCAGGCAGACCGAAGTCCAGATCTCGAACCGTTGACACATATCACTGATGATACATTCAACGGGTGAGTGTTCTGCTGTTCAAGTGATACCTCCAGCATGACTTTTAATGACAGACGTATGTCATCATGTGCGTCTGATAGAGGTTTGATCTCCTACGTCGAACCTTATACTCAATGCTGTTTACTCAAGAATTCAAGAAACATCGATGCTTCTCTTCTTTCTGCCCGGCCTCCGCCCGGGAGGAACAATGGAGCAACTTTCACTAGTGGAGTTCTCTCGAAGATGTATCACAAGTGTTGATACTTTGTGCACACACACTTAGTGCAGTTCCCTCGATAGATGGGTCATAGATGAGCGTCAAACTCACGGTGTTATTGCTAGACGTTGTCAGCAGGAGATGATCGTGGTCTGTCGGAAAAATGATAGAATCAAGGTGCATACATTAAGTCCAATGTCACTGAAGCACTCCTCGGACTTCAGGGACTCCCCCGATAATGTAACCGTTGGTTAGTAGCATTCGCGCCCCTTTCTATGACTAAAGCTGACTCGGAGTAGACTGTTATCTCATGAGAGGGAAGATTAGCGCTGCGCAGCCTCATACTTTTGATCGGGAGACAATATCGTCAAGAATCTCAATGATGGGAGTACTTGAATATTGTGACATCGCTGTAACTGCATCAGCTGACGCGTTTACTTGGATCCTGCAATAACATGTCAGGATTCGGCACCACAGGGATCTGCGCACAGCCGCACCATCGCTCCACCCAGCTGGCGCTCCAAGTGACCCTGTGCACTCGTGAAGAAGTGTTTGCATTGTGGAGCCAGACCTACCAATTATAGTCCTTATCACCGGCACCTGAGCCGGGTAATTGCCTCATGTCCTCGTGTGGTACACGACATTTCAATGAGTCCAAACAAAGGCAGCCATCAGCAACCTTGAGCTTGACGTGGGACACTTATGCAACGCCATAGAACATTCCATAATGCTACGGCAGAGATGTATCAGAAACTCGCTATGGAACTCTTCAGATTCAACTTCATTAGGCAAGTGCATCGTGGACACTGTGCGGGATGCAAATCTCCAGCCTAACTTGGCCACAGATCAAGAATATCTGCTTGAACACTAACCAAGGAATAACGGGAACACGTGTATCAACAATAGCAATGAAATTGGTTTTGTAATCGCATGGGGAGAGAGTTGCAGAGATAGATTAACTCACACCCGGCAACAGCGAGAGAGTAAAATTGACAACAGGGTGAGGTGTCTGCGATGAAGCAATCGACGATCATTAAACAGTTGTAAAAAATCCGCTCTATTCGGTGTACAGCAGGTCGAATCTCAACCAACGCTATCGTACAAACCTACTACCGATCTAGTCCAAGGCTGGCAGACACAACAGATTATGTGGATCCACTCTCAAGGCTCAAGCTGACGGGGCCATCAACCACAGCAACTCAAAGGTTGAGAAAACCGAGGGAACAATATCATGATCGGGTCTTCTCCTTGTGCAATGCTTGTACTAGAGATGATTCCGACGTGCAGAGCGACTATCGTGCACACAACACGGTATGCGTTTAGACCGGATGCTGATAAAGCATTTTAAGGGTCAACAGTGAGTCAGAAATATTTGGAAAACTGACGTGCAACGATGGTTAACGTACAGTCTTGCAATGTGTAATAGTATGCTTCCATGCGGTCGCGCACAATAATAATCTTAATGTGGAACCTCAGAGCTGTCCTGCTCAACTCAGCGTACTGTCCCCAACGAACTCTATCTAGTACTGGAGTATGTATTAGCGCTGTCAAGGCAAAAGACTCGATGCAAAGCAGTTTTGGTGAGGGCCGACGCACCACTGAAAATCTGATGGTGCTGCTGGGATAAACTTGCCGCGGAAAGTCGAGATGCCATGGCCTCGTTCGATAGGGCTTACTAAATAGTCAGAATGTGCACGTGAATGTGCACGTCTTATAACTACTAATCCCACTGTTAAAATTACAATTGGGAACATTAGTACAAGTATATAGAACTACAATAACAAGATTTATAGCATCTATATACATATATATAATCTAGGATAGGTCAAAATCAGTTTCTATCTGCTGAAACAGTGTATAGACGCGGTATATCGCCGTACAGCTTCATCGTATCACTTAGATATTTGGCGTGGTGGATCTCATACATACTCAGAATAAGTCTACTGAACCGATTCTTAATAGCTATAGTGGATCCCTTGATATTATCTTATCTGTTGGATGTGGCCGTATTTTGAACATTTCTATATTAGGAAATGGTCAACATCAAAAATGCGCTCACACCACTCTCCTCTCATTTCTCTAGCTCCCCTAGCCTTTTACTAACCTTTCACATTGGTAAATTTTATTTATAACATTGTGACCATTGACTCTGCATATAATTTTAATTTTATCGCAATTAAATCTGCTATATTATGGATTACAGTATACAAACGAAAGGACGCGTTGGTCTAGGTGCGTTTCTTGTATGTTCCCTTCACAAACTGAGATCCTGAATGTCTAATTGAAGTATAATATCTGCTTAATATATCTAATATTTATATGCAATGCCTCAAGAGCTGTACCAACTACCCTCTCCCACAACATTTTGGCTGGGTGGGGAGATTTAAATTGATATAAAATATTCATGCCGTGTTTTGAATATTGCTACATTATTAACGCAATGTTGAGGGAGGGACTCGAGTTTGTCATCAGCAACAGTGATGAGCAAGAGTCTCACATGACTGCACCATGACAATGAACAAAAAAATATTGTAGTCAGTTGGGTGGGATTACAGGGATAACAAAAGACAGGCAACAAGAGGGGATAAGGAATATATTGTAGTCACGCCTTACAAGGGATAACAACCAGATTGTAGTCACTCAAATCCATAATTAATGGGGGTTTAACTAGATATTTACCGGGAGATATTGGGAAAGAGTACCAAACCAGCCTAACTATGCCTAGTGGAACCCGACTTGTTCCAGACCTAATTAGGCCCGTCGTGTGGGCATCACAGGTGCATGTTGTTGCTCCGCAGCTCCACCTACCCCTGCAAGTTTTGGCGATGAATTGCAATTAGAAAATGAATGAACTAGCACTAGCATCCATTTAATAATACGTATGGCACCGTACGGTACTAGTTATCACCGGTGGTCACCTGGTTGGATATTCTTGTAGTCGACAAAACAATCCTGCGCACAGTCTTCGTGAGCGTCCCTACCGTGGCTAACTGCAACAGCTATGACAAGCGCGGTGCCGTCTGAAGGACCTGCACATCTATATTGTGTGTGGTATGTCAAGTCCCTCCCTCATACTTCGACACGATGAGAATCTTCGTCATTGCCCTTCATACGTAATAGACGAGAGTCTGACAGCGCAATTATCCGCATCAAGTACTCCAAGTCTACAATTCTTCAAGCTTCATGGCCTATCCCGAGCAGATGACGGGCACTATGACCACATATGCAAAGTCAAGATCAAAGTCGTGGCAACACTTTGTCCGCATTGCTAATACATTCGATCAACGGCTTTCGGACCGCAGCAACATCCCAGTCCTTTTAACCAGCGCAGACACGTCCTTCAGATTATCCTCATCCCCACCTCGTTCTACATCTTCCGCTCTCACTTCGCAAAACAGCATCATGTCAGGATTTTTCAAGGGCGCGAAAAAGACCAACGCCAGCGAGGGTGAATTCAACCAGGTCGATGGCAGACAGGTTGATGCTAGATTCGAACAAATCCGGGCCGAAGAGAATTCCAACAATGTCGAAGCCTCCTCAGGCTATAATGACAACTCAGCCAATCAGAATATCAGTGAGTTTTTCAATTGGTTGATCCCAAGTCTAGTAAACTAATGCATCTCTTGAAGACGGATGACGAGGTTCCATTGAATAGGAATAGAAAGCTCGATGGTATCAAGCCATGGTGATAGGGTTCGAATACAATTCTTATATTCAAAATTTGTGGCTTATGATCTTTTCTAACAGATTTAGATTGTATGCATGAGGCGAGTCATAATTGTCGATAAACTTGTCACGTCGTTGTTAATGTACCAAATGTGTAGCTGTCAAGTTTGCTAAATAAATGACTTGTTCACGGTCAAAGCGAGGAAGCTCAGATATGGGGCAATGAAAGGCACCACGGGGCTGCTATCATCTCCATAGACTGGCCCGGGGGTGCGTCAGATAAGGTTGCTGCAGTCTAGAACGTGTGTGGCACCTTTGTCTAAGACACGATTTCGAAAACCATATTCTCCGATGAGTTAAATTGCGCCGAGGATGACGATAAATATATCTCTATTTCCATTTTCAGTGATGCTACACGCACCTTTTGCAATCACGTGTAGGAAATTTGTTTGTAATATCGTCCTTGACATTTCCTTGCTCAGCGTGTTGGTGTTCCAGATTAGTTCTCAGAATTAGTTGTCTGTGCACGTCGTGCATCAGTGAAAGCAAGCACCTTCTCGTGATATCTCGATTGCACGCCAAATCTCCAACCTCACGAACACGCGCCGCGCCCCCAAACCCGTTCAGCCAGTTTTATTCACAGATTCGAGATTGAAAGTCCACTGATAATAAGAATCAACATGCGAACTGAGGGATACAAAGCGCAGGAAGTACGAATACGATCCGGGATTTATCATCCACGGCTCTGTGATGAGAGTACTAAAAGAGGCGGGCCTCGAAGCTACCGTCTAATAGATTATCAAATCTTTTATCCACGCAGGACAATTTGATCCTGGAGTGCATTCGTGGAAAAGGAACACCCGGCGGTGGTTTCTTGTCTTCTGTGCCTCTTGCTTCTATCGTCTATCGTACCCGAGGAGTTCTTGATATTGTCGTCGCCTTTTTTTCATGGTCGTGACGGTGCACAAGCGCAGTATCGTCTTGAATTAGTATATGATGTGTGTTCAGACCTGATACAAGGTCCATGATATAAGATCCTTGCAGGGGTGAGTTGTCTTCGACGTAATCGAGCATTCAAGAGACTCTCACCAAGGGATTAACCGGAAACATTCAAGATCCAGTAATTTGAATCCGCGCGAAAAAGGAGACGAGCGTTATCACTCGTTTCCAACTATTACTGCAAATCCCATTGCTCGAGATTTCGACGCAGAAGTGGATATCGGAGAGGTACGCGGCGATCCCTTGTTCGTTATCAACGTCCGACTCGTTCATTCCTAAACAGAGCAGAGCAGGCTTGGATACGCCGTTGCCTGGTCTTGTATCTACGAGAACAAGTCAGTAGAAGTCCCGAATGGATGTCATTTGGTGTAGCAAACCAATATATTTTTGGGTTGTTTAGCGTGGGCAACACCTTGTTCCATTCTCTTTAACAAAGTCACTTTTCTTATTACCAGGTGATCCAAGGCGACGGAGGGATATTTGTCGAAGAGCGGACATAAGCCACGAAGAACAGGGATCGCGAAATAACAATAATCTTCGATTACCTCGTGCTCGAGTGTGGACAAGCCATCCACCTCTAAGAAGCACTATTCTCGAATTTCTGCCGCTGCCATAGACTTCAACTCCACGGATAGTCACGGAAGAAAGTGTTTTCTGCGTTGGGATTCGAAATGACCACGTTGATGAAGGCTACGTCTGCAAGAAAATTGCAGGCCCGTGGAGAATACCTTCCATTCCATAAACTGGCATTGGCATGAAAGGGGTTGAATACGACGCAAAGTCGCTTGATCATCAACAAGGACCTCTTAACACCACACTCGTGTTTCCTTGTGGGCTGCAAGGGACTTGTACATAGGCGCCGAACAACTTGATTGTAGTGGAATCCAACTTGCGGAACCATAAAGAGTGCACCGGTTGAAGTAGACAAAAGGCCGCTTGAAAAATGAGGAGCCTTAATATGAACGATGGCCCAGAGTGAGGACATCGATGTCGTGTTTATAATCTCTCCATCTGCATTGAGACGGATTTGCTACGTCCTTTTGCGAAATGCGTTGGCACTGGTTCTGTGGGTCCAGCAAGTCGCGATGTTGTGCTTGACTCAGAGGAGAATAACAAGTGGTTTGGAGGACACGATGGTCATGGCCTAGGTTGAATTGGTTACTACGGTCCGAGTCGTTACAATGGAAGTCGTTGGTCACATGCTCAGCGCGATCATACAAACGTGGATCATTGACCTTGAAGCTTGAAGTACTGTAGTAGGCGGGCAACACATCAAACCAGTCCAACAGACGAGCTGATTCAGAATCGGAAAGTAGTACGGCGGTGTCCTATATCGCAGACAAAATAGTGAAAACAGTTAGTAGTAGAATCACCCAAAATATTTCAACCGTAACGCACTGCGCACGCCAAAAATTGTCCTCCAAACATCTGCTTCATCTCTCAGACCACGGGAAGATCGATGATGAAACCAGTTACATCCCGCCGCAAGCAAATTAAACAGATAATCGCGCTGGGAGCCTGGGATACGGCGTTCAATCAAGCCGTGTCCAAACACTGGCGCTGAAGATTAGTCGGACGACCCTCAGAAGATTATCTTGAGCTACAGTGCACCATGGCCACGCCCCTCCAGCCTTTGCGTTATCCCAGCACTCAAAATGCGTGTCATAGGCGCGTTAGGGATGCCAGAAGTTTGAACGCACAATGTAACGCGTAATACACGCGTCATTGGCGCGTCAACTTGAACGCCATCGACTCCGAGTCGGAATCTCTTCCGCCCTGAGCTCTACTGCCAGGCGCGCTCGAGGACTAGTCTGTGAGTGTTGCATCTAACCACTCTCAGAATACAAATACGAGAAAGTCGTGTTTCCAGGTGCCTGCAAGATATGACGTTTACACTCCAACGGCGCACAAAGCCATTCGAGGATGATTAATGGTTGCTATATGCTCAATATATGCTGGTACTTGGGGGTATGTCCGCCTCCTTATTACTGCGGGTCATGTTATTCGCTCTATTCTCGTCTCAACTTTCGATTTGAGAGTAAGCAAATTTTTCCCAGGACCTAGGCGACGGAGCACATCATCTCATACTCGTCTTCTTTGATGAGTCATAACTTTTTAGGAAGGGGCTCATGAGGCAAGCATCAAATCTGACAAATGGGGTACTCTTGAGAAGGATCGAAAACTCGACAACAATCCACCCATTCAAGTGTACAACACTGTATGAACCGTTCGGTATGAATAACAACAGATGAACTCTCGAACTCACGATGCCAAGGACACTAACACGTTACAATCAGACGGTGATCATGCACACCTGACCAAAAACTGCGAGATCAAAGACGCTCGCATTCAAAGCCTCCTTCTTTGCGCAGTTCTCTCCTCGGATTTTCCTGCCTTTATATGTGTGGAGCCTGTTCTCGGTGATGGCTAGTACGCGCACCAAGTCTTGGCAAGATCGCCAATTCAAATAATCAAAAACAAGCGTGGGACACTCATAGTACAGCGGCTGCAAGCGCTATAGAAATTTCCATAGCATCAAAAAACACAGGATATGTATGTAACACAGCTCAGGTACTGCGGCGGAATCTTTCCGAGTCTGAGATGGCAAGGAACCCCCGCTGCGCTGCGCCCAACCAGCCTTCTCGGCAAAGGCACGCCGCAATTCAAGCGCAGTGCGGGTAAATTACAACGCGGGTCAGTGAAGTTTCTAGGGTCAATTTTTAAGCTTCAAAGTTCCGAGATGATGCACACAGGTAATAGTCAACTCGAACAAAGAAAAGTATTTGGTAAAATTCTTGGAATGCGCATTTCTAAATCTGGCTGAATGCATCATTATCCACGGGGCTCCATGCTCCATGCTCCATGCTCCGCCTCGCCTATCCATTTCCTTGGCCCTCACGCCACCAACAACGAAGGCTACTACAAGCTATTAACCCCTCGTTATTTGTCCGATTCACAGAACTACGAAATTCTAGCAATGAATTAACCGCCCTCAACGCGTCAAAAATCGAGATCCTGACCCTGCCTTGTCATACAACTAAACCGTTTGACAGCGACGGCCCTTGAAGTCTTTATATACGCCGCTCCAAGGATAGTCGTTATTCGGCCACACATCCACCTAATTACCGGACTCAGAAAGGCAGGGCTGTGCGATAGAGTTGGTTGTCATGATATTCGGGAACAACTTCACTAGTACCGTACATCACCCGTACACCGCTGCCGAGCTCGTTCCATAAAGTGAACAATCGATCAGGATCATATGTTAGGTTTTCAATTACTCCAATTATTGATACCTAACAAACCAACTTGATGCCCATTAATTTGTCAGTTAAAATCCTGATGTCCCTGTGCTGCTGTCTACATACCAGGTTAAATTTATATCTAAAACAATCCGATTCCTTCGAGTCGGATTTCACAAAAAGTGTGGTGGGAACTCAAGTTAGTGCACGAACTGAAGCGAGTGTGGGAATTACGTTCTCGACATTACCTCGTTTGGAAAATAGTAAAAACAGGTGGATACCGTAGATACCATAAGCCTATCTGTGTGGCCACCATTCCGCGTGTTCGCATGAGCATAAAATCAACGCGTGTATTAAACAGATCAGGAGTACGGGTAACGTCATAAGCGATAGAGAGAACGAATAACGCGACAAAAGATTGGAGCAGAAGACCGCCATTAAAAAAAGTTGTACATGATAGAACCGTTTCGTGATGGTGTTCGTTCTCAGGCAGAGTCTATAGTGGGAAATGGGTGTATGTATGTGCTTGTGGCGGTACTACGTCTATGTCGTGTAACGAAAACTGAATTGTGATGGGAGTTGAGATTTATGCGAGTGTTTCTTGAATGTGTCCATAGATACATGTGTTGTGTCGTGAAATGATATGCAATAATCGTGACCAGAGGGCAAGATATCTACACGGGGAAAGCTGGGTCGATCATACTTGTTTAGCGATAGTACCCCATCTGCGATACGCAAGATCGTTTGGGTCCGTGTCCGGGTGGAACTGGAGTTTGCCTTCCCAGAGAGCAGCAGATGACTTAGAAGGATCAGCTTGGGCAGGATCTGACAAGCCTTCGGTCCTTGGAGCCCATCCAGCTCCGACAGACGAGGCAATTAGAGAAGGAACCATGGCCATCAACGATGAGCTAGATAGAGAACGAGCAGTGAGTAAAGCGAACACGGGAGGTGCGGTGGTACATACATGGGTGCAGGATTGTCTTCTCGAAGTTTAGCCTTGCGATTCTTGATAACAAAAGAAGAACCGTGAACACGTCCGCCACGCAAGTTGGCGAACATTGACAAATTGTCTCGTACGCGATCAATCACAGGGTTCCATTCTTCCGGACGACTCGTCGGGAGAACCTCAGGATTAGGCATTAAGCCGACTTTGATGAAGAGGCGTTCGAATGGAGTAGTGGGTAACAACCGGATAAGAGCACCAAGAGGGATGGAGACGAGACCGAGCGCAAGAGAGATACCCCATTCACGACCTCCGATGCGCGTTACTTGGAATGCAGCACCTCCGATGAATACGATAAGAATCTGACCGCCAATTTCTGCAAGGAGTTAGATAAGGACATCACTGATAAGCAGAGACAGACCTATTAAAGTAATGGCGATGAAATACCAGTTTCTCGAGATACCTTCAAAGATATTGAGTTGACGGTCCAACCGTCTACAGTTAACGGAGTTGAAAATCTGCGCAAACACAAACGCATTAAAAACCAGCGTTGTGACGACTTTGCCGCTATACGTAGAATTATCGAGCCCCAGGATCGTACGTCCTAAGAAATGGAAAATCAAGATGATAGTGATCTGATAAATCGACTGGCCAATGATCTGCATGATCATATAAACGGAAAATAAGGGGGCTGTGGGTTTATCCGGTTTCCTATCCAGTTGAGTTATCGAGGCAGGATCGGTGGCTAATGCCAGAGCAGCGAACGTGTCCATGATGATATTGATCCAAAGCAATTGCACAGCAGACAATACCGAGCTTTCAGTGCTGGAAGCAACGGCTGTAACGAAAGTGATAACGACCGCAGTAACATTGGTCGAAATCTGGAATTGCAAAAATTTGCGAACAGCATCGTTCACGCATCTGCCCCACATGATAGCCTTGACAATCGAGGAAAAGTTATCATCCATAAGTATGATATCGGACGCCTCTTTGGCGACCTCTGTTCCCGCGATGCCCATTGAGAAACCAACATGCGCCGTCTTCAAAGCCGGACCGTCATTAGTACCGTCGCCAGTGACACCGACGATGTCGCCTAGAGACCTCAGCGTTTCAACTAAAACTTTCTTGTCCTCTGGCGATGACCGGGCGAGGACCTGCAATCTAGGAACAATCTCGAGCCTTTCTTTAGCGTGTAGTTGTCTGAATACTGGTCCTTCCATGATGATCCCACCCGCTGAGTAAATCCCACATTGGAGAGCAATCGAACGAGCTGTGAGAATATTGTCGCCGGTACACATCTTGATTGTGACGCCAGCTTTGTGACAAGCAGCAACAGCATCTCGAACACCAGGCCGAAGAGGATCTTCAATACCGGTGATACCAATTAGCGTCAGGTCTTTTGACAGCTCGCTGTACGAAACCTTTCATGCAGATGATAAAACAAGCTCGAAAAAGTGATGTTACCACTGACCTCGTCTACAGACTCGAAACTAGTCCCAGGTGGTGGCCAGGATTCGAAATCTCGATAACACAACGCTATCGTTCTCAGTGTTTGATTTGCGTAGAAAATGATTGTTCTTGAGATGTTGTCCATTGCGGTTTCGTCGATTACCATCGTCTGAACGTCCTCTTCATTATCCTGATTCGGACCTGGCATTACCACCACGTGCTTCGTGCACTTCTTACTCAGGATTTCTGATGCTCCTTTCATATACAGTCTGAACTTCTGGGGGTGTATCCGAACAACGACACCCATGGCCTTCCGCTCACTAGAGAAAGGTAACATTTGAACTATGTCGGCATTTTCGCGTATTTTCCTGTAGTGGTCCCAGCCTAAATCCTTCGCAAACGTCAATAATGCCATTTCCGTCTTGGAACCCACAAATCGTAGCATTCCCGTGTCCGGATCGGTATCTTCGAAGGCTGTAGAATTGATCGCAATGGCTTCATTGAACAACGTCTTTAGTTTAGGTGACAGAGTCGAGTTGAGCTCTCCTTGGTCGAGAGTGAAGTCGTCTGCGTGCTTCCTGGCCAAAAATTGCTGATGTTCTTCTGTGATGGTATTGGGGTCTTGAATATCTTTCTCAACATCGAGTTCCGGGGCCTTGTCTGCAGCGTTCGTCCTAGCCTCGTTGTCTTTTAAATTCCTCACGAATTTGGCGTGAATACCGATGGAACCTGCAACAACGGTCATCGAGTTCTGCGTCAGCGTGCCTGTTTTGTCAGTGCACACAACTGATGCATTGGCCATAGTTTCGCAAGATCCTAACACTCGCACAAGTAATTTCTCGGCGGTCATTCGCTTGGTCGCAAACGATAGGGCAAGAGTGACTGCAAGAGGTAAACCTACGGGAGAAGGTGTTTAATCAAGTTAGCATAATCCATAGACTCCATACGCACCTTCTGGGACAGCGACAACGATCAATGTAACAGCGATGATAAGAATGTTCACAAAGGCGATTCCGTTCTGATTCGGTGTTCTATGCTCATCGAGTCAATCAAAGTAGAACTTTGAACCTCGCATATAATCTCACCGGGAAGGGCTTTTGGTCCCGAGTTGAACGAAGAAACGAATCATAAGAGCAGTAAAAAGCAAAAGGCCAGCTGCGCTGCCGACCTTGGCGATTAGCTCTGCCAGGCGGTTCAATTTGATCTGCAGTGGGGTGTTTTCCGTGTCGCCTCGCAGCGCTAACAGATTCAAGATTCAACCCAAGTCCACAATAGATGAGACAGGTCAACATACCCATCATAATTCTGCCATTGAAACTTTTCGTCCCGACAGCGATAACAACGTATTTCCCATAACCCTCAAGCACTTTGCTGCCGCTAACCATAAAACAATCCGTGTGAGCACTATGTCTGTTGAGTGGTTCTTCCCCTCCGATAGCTCCTTCATTTCTGGCCTTGTTCCTGAGTGCGATACATTCTTCAAAAGTCAACTTCTTGATTGCATCTGATTCACCGGTAGCCCCCGATTCATCGCACTTCACGTTATGACCAGAAAGGAAGACGCCGTCGCAGGGGATAATTTCGCCAGGTTCCAACGTCGCAATGTCGCCAACTAAAACATCCTTGATATCCAGAACCATTTCATTGCCGGCTCGAATGACTTTAACACCTCGCTCTTCCTTCTTCTCGTTGAGAACCTTAAATTGTTTCTCCTTCTGCCAGTCGTTCACAGACCCGACTATGACCTAAATCAAACGTCAAACGGTAATACCAAGCAGAGTGACACAAATTTTGCCTACAACAATAAGAATTGCGACGATGATAGCAACGCCTTCCACCCAATCCACAGGTGGTTGCTGCGGATCTCGAGCAGGTCCGAAGTCCTGGAAGAACCCGAGTGCAAGCGATACGACTGCTGAGATCGACAAAAGGATCTAATAATTCATATTCTGAATAAACGAGTGAGCGGACACCTAGAACGAACACACCAAAACTTTGTCCTTCATGGCCAGCCACATAAGCTGAAGCAAGGTTTTACTCTTGCGTTCTGGTAGAACGTTCTTGCCAAAGACGCGCTGCCTATCCTCATCCGTGGCAGAGAACGCCTGGTCCATTTCTTCATCGTCATTTCGCTTCTCTTTATCTCCACTAGGCGATGTAACCACAAACTGGATAGATTCCATTTTGGGTTCCTCAAGCCGATCATGCCGTTGTGATACGCCTGCACCTGCGCCTTTGTGAGCTAGGCCACGAATTCGATTTGTACCGAGTCCTCTAAGAAGACCGATGTCTCCGCCCATGTCTTCCAATGCCTCCAGATTCTTAGGATCCACTAGACTTGCTAAAGTAAATGGTTTGAACGCAAACGGAGCGGGATCAATATTTGCGTCTTGGGTTGTATCCAACGGAGCATGAAGATGATCTTCATCACCGTCGTCGTCATGATTCTGATTCTTGTCACCGTGACCCTCCTTCGGTTTGCCCTTCAGGGATTTTGGCTTGTCATTTTCTACATCCGAGCTGGAACCGACGTGTGTTGGTGTTGCAGAGGCCAGACTCGCGGTGTTTGACATTGCCTGAGACAAAGGAGCCAGGTCAGAAGTATGGTCGACCTCAGTAGTCCCGTCTGTAGTGGTCATTGTGGCATTACTTGGCCTGCGCCTATGCGGATGTCCAGACTCGCCAGGCGATAGCAAGTGCAGCGATGACAATCCGTCACCGGGTTTGTTGTCTCGCAGAGCCTTCGTACTTGCGAAATGGACAGAAGACTGTGTAGAAAGCGTGGGAGAAGGAGGAGACATAGATGAACCGTCGTCAGAGTCTGCATACACACGGAGAGTTGGTGAACTTGACGGCGATGCGATAGCTTCTGCGGAATGCCTACGACCGTGGGATTTCAGAATAGGCGTAGGCAACAGGAAAGCGGGATCACTGGGAGACCTATTATGGCCAGTATGGACGGTCGACGGGGTAGGTGAGGTGGGGGGAAATGGTAACTCGTCGAGTAGTGGTTCATTTATAATTGGGGTGGTCAAACTGTGGTCTTCCGTGACAATGAACTGGATGTCTGGCCTGCTTTCCGACATTGTAGTGGAAATCTTGTCATGAAAATTCGTTTCTGGGAAAGTTGGAGGGATCCTATGAGAGGAAGAGACGAGGGTTAAAAGTTACAACAGCAGGCCTGGTCTTGCGTCTGACACAAGTTTCTTAACAGAAAGCACTGCCCCGATCGTCAGGAATCCCCCGATTGGCTGAAACTT
Organism: Sarcodon aspratus; assembly: GCA_003313825.1. NCBI lineage: Eukaryota > Fungi > Basidiomycota > Agaricomycetes > Thelephorales > Thelephoraceae > Sarcodon > Sarcodon aspratus. Next base: position 26,127 of record QLOR01004273.1, on the reverse strand, counting down.
CTCTTGGCACTCCCAAACGGGCCGTTGAGACTTCTCCCTATCTATAGTTCGAGTGTGCGTTGGGGACAGAAAACTGAGGAAAGCTGTTAACTAACCTCTCCTTTAAATATTCCACAACAATATGTGGGTTGTGGCCACCATTCTTACATAGCTTCGAGTTCTTTAGCGCACTGTCACGCAGCACACAAGGATCCGCCTAATAGGGCACTCTAATTGATGAGTTTCCGAATCGTTGGCAACTCGCACATCCCAGACGACTTGAAAACTGCCTGCTGGTTGCCACGCTGGCACACCCACAATCGATGTTGACGGCGAGAGCATGTTTTTCGCTTTCAACCCTAAACCGGTCACACACGCCGAGTGGCCAGGCTAGAGTCACATGATCCAACGACTACGACTGCGAGCGACTTGGCATGGAGTCGATCTCCTCAGTGGTCATCGTTAGCGTCACAGTATTGTACATTGAATTGCACCTTGGGGGAACTGCAGACCTGATAACGAGTGAGTCCTCTATCTCCTATCTGCTCCCACTCGACAAGAGGTAACCCGTTATAACTGGCCTGGGGTATTTTACTGCTCACACCATCGTTACTCCTGGATGATCACGTCACTCTAACACGTGTCGCTTGTATGCTCCTCGTAACAGCGTGATAGGGCTATTCAAATGTATACGTTCCGGGACGCCCCGCCCAGCTGACTGCTACTAGTGGGCTGAGCCAGTGTATAGGAGATAACACTGTCTTAGATCTGGGCCAAGACACGTACAACTACTCTGGTTCGGAGACGGCGGAGTAACCCAAACGCCGGTTCGGATACACTCATCAGAACAAAATTCAATTGAGGCTGTGTGAACAAATTTTTTTAGCCGCTCACTTGGGCCTGAGACTCAGGAGCCAAATACACAGCCTACTTGGAACTGTCTTATACTGGCAATACAATTCAAGTGTCAATTTGGTAAGAATCAGATAAGGGATAATAATCGTTCCTTGAATAGAAGGATAAATGCGTAGCCAACAGTGTTCATACTTCCACTACACCCGAACAAGCACCAGCTACTTGCAGGCTCGGGTTCCGAAACAGCGCACAGTACCATCATGATGTTGATTGATACGGCATGGACACCATGCTTCATTGGCCGCCATCGACTCCCTAACAAGTGCGCGACATCCTCAAGTAACTACGTACGCACTAATCAATCGCCCCAATAACTATCATGATACCATCACCAAAGCAACACCAATCGTCATGAGAAGTCCAAGGCTTCGATGCGGACTTTGTTTGAAAGTCCGTGATACTGATCGAACGCCGGTTCTGGTAATTGTAATTGTCAACAACCGCACATATTGCGGCTCGATTCACACTTCTTGTAACTCCTTTCCTTTCTTAGGCACAGCTTGAGACATATGTGGCAAGCACACCTTGGGGATTTACATCTTTATTTGCACCGCCCACTGCCATGTCAGAAAAGAGGCGTTCAACACGGTTATAAGTAGGATGTCAACACAAAGCTGCCAGCAGGCATTTACCGCTTCCCGTAATAGAAGCGCCAAGTCATTTGTTCAACTGCCCCACCTCGGAGGAGGTCAGAGCATAACACGTCATCACGCAGCGCCGGTACTGTGCCACAAACATGCCGTTGTGTAACCTCAAAGAATAACAAATAACAGATTTCCTACGGTATATATCCTCTAGTTGGCGCGTGAATTAAACGAGCATCGGTATTGATGACGAATCACATCTCCACCTAACCAAGTATGAGTTATTGTACCACTTATGGACTTCACATTCCAGCGTCATTGCCTTTCACTTTTCGTCATCCTCAGCTTCCGGTGCAGAGCCGGAAGGTGGCGGCACAGGGGGAGGAGCTGCGGCAACAGTGGCTGCCCATCCAGTCTTAAAGGTGATTGCCGAGGCTATGAGTGCTACCAAGGACCCAACAAACTGTAATGACGGTGAGTTGAAAAATCTCAGAACATGCGGTTATAGTGAAAGGAACCACATAGAAGCGACAGTCAAGCCGCTTGCTGGACAGACGTTCTCTGCATGCGCTGGTTTTTGAACCCAGCAACAGGCTGCGAATAGATATGCACAGCCATGGCAAGTGAAAAGACACTTACATCATTCGGAAAGAATCCAGATTCCAATGCCCTAGTATGGTGATATAGTTGTCAGTCAAGTGAAGAACATATGAGAGTGAACGGGGAATATACGGTCATATCACACACAGCCTTGCGCATCTCCACTAGAAAATTCCGATGGAAGACTCACATCAGAGCCTAGTCTGAATGTGGAACACAATGCGGGATCGGCAGCCGGTAGAAAGCAGAAATGTGGTGCCAGACCCATCCGGCAACTGCACAAACAACACTCACCAGTGAAGACCGGACGGTAATTTGCACGCAGTGGACACCACCGCAAGGCGGAGTGCTGCCCACTTCTCCTTCAACTCCACCCTCTCAGCTTCCACCTCCTCATCCTTGCCCTTCGCCTTGGCAAGCCCTTTCTGCCTCTTCACCAACAACTTCCTATCTTCGTTCAAATGCGCAAATTGCAACAATAAATAAACAACCAGAAATCGACATGACCACATAACCAATTTACGCGGGTTCAGGAATATCGGCTTCCTCAAGAATGGAAGCGAAATAAACGCTGGTATGATGTCGTGCGCACGCAAATAGAACAGGTGTTCCAATGGATAATACGCGAGCATCGCGTAACATTGGAAACGCTCGATCGTGAGCAACTTTCGCGTCGCAGGCGGATATTTCGAAAGAGAGAGCAACCAAGACAAAATTGGCAATGATCCTGCACAAAACGTACGCAATAGAAAAAACAGTTACACATAACTCGAAGTAGTAACAGAGAGATCCGTACTCACCCCAGATCCGGAATAGCATACGAGAATCACTTATAACGGGCCCAAACTTGCCTATGCGATTCGCCACGGCACTCTGATCCTGTTTGCTGAGCCCTGCACGGTGTTGCAACCGAGCCTTCAAGTGCAGTAACGGAATGAGGATCTTGATGGCGTTTTGCAGGATCTGCTCATCATACACGATTCAATTACGTGTTGAACATCGTTTTCGAGACATTGACCTCCAAGAAGTTACTATACAGAAGAGAGGGGTGCTGAGTAAGTGCTGAGAATATAAGAATAGAAACTTAGTGACCACATACTCTGTTCCATTCCAAGTGCTCAGATACTTGACAAACCGGTTCAGATTCATAGCGCCAGCAGCAACCAACTTGGCCATAGCAGGATCCTTAGAAACGTTCGCAGACATCGCAAATATCCAACAACGAACAAGACAAGTTGTGCAAGAAGAGAAAGCCGCTTATAGTACGTCTTGCTACCAACATCCAAAGGCCGTTTCACATGTGTCGTATTCGGTTCTATCCGGTTGCCGAACCGGACCGAACCGCCACCTAAAACAGAACCGGAAGTTTTTTCGTTTCTTCTTCAGAACAATCATGGGGACACAAAAGTTCGAGCTTGGTGTTTTTTTACTTTCTCTCCTTGCTCGCGTTCCAGTCCCCTAGACCAACAACGTTATTATTATCTATAACTACGGGGCCTACCCTTGTCGCTCAACAATTCCTTCTCCGTTTTGACTGACTTGATTTTCTTGTCTCGGAGGCTCCGCTTCTCAAGAGCTGGGGTTCATGATTCAGGCCAGAAGCGGGTCAGAAGGAGCTTGGTTTTCATGCGCAAAGGAGATCCACATTTCATTATAACCTCTTTCGTTAGTTGTCCACACTTGTCTGTAACTACATGTTTTTAAAGAAAGGCTTGTTCAACCGATGCATAGTACTACGGCAACAGAACCGGTCGCCCCACATTATTCAAGCCAATCGTACACTATACACGACTTATAGTGCACTAGACCTTCAGTGACCGCCGCAAGAGCGTCCTGCAGAGCTTCGTAAACATCAACTTCAATTCGCGCTTCTGCCTTTTCCTCCTCCCATTGTGTTCTTATGGGCATATGCTACGTTGCAGTTTTCGGTTCCCAAATTGCTTTGCGTAATCGAAGGGATACTTGAAAAAAGGATTAGTGCAGAGTTCTTTGGAAGAATCGTACCACCGTGTTTCTTCCATAATTCAATCACTGACGAGCGACAAACTTTGGATCCGAATTGGTCACCATACGACAAGCCACAAGATTTTTCCAACAAATGGTTTAATACCCATATGCAGACGCAACCCGAAGCGTTGCCATTTATCATGCTGATCCATATGGTTGACGCCAACAGCATGGAATATTCGCCGTTTGAGTCGTCGTGCCTTTTGTGCAAGGACACCCGCGGCGATCAGTCGCGTTGTTGCACCGAGTACTGCACAAATTGCACATTATACAACCCTCACCATGGCTCTACTTCCAAGGATCTACGGAAACCCTTCAACGTCCTATGGGGCAATGGGGGAAATGTTACTGGCCAACAATATGACGACACAGTCACCATTGCCGGCCTAACTTCTCACGACCAGACTTTCGGGAAACCGAAGGCCTACTCGGCCAATATGGTTTACAGTGAAGTTCCCGTCGATGGAATGTTTGGACTGGAGTTCAGGTCGAACTCTATATATAACGCCGATCCAGTGTTCCAGACTCTAATGGCTCAGAAACGAGTCGACAAGCCTATATTTGCGTTCAAGCTCGCCCGGGATCAAAACTTTTCCTGGGTGCTGTGAACCGTCACCACGTGTATAAAGGGGACATTACTAAAGACACTCACGAGGGTACACGCATCTGAGTTATCCCCTGCCTTGGGGAACTTTTTACGCAACTCCGTGATGGGGATGGCCCGGGATTTCGATGCGAAGGAATGAGCCTGCTTGATCGTGCCCACAAGGCCCCATTTTTTGCAGAGCTTTTTGAGCGTCGTAAGCCTTGGGACGCGAGATGGTTCTCAACTGTGGGGATACTCAGACTCGGACGTGGTACTACTACTACATGCGCTTGCCTCCCCCAATCTTTCCATCACCCACGCGCATTTTTTGTTGCACCCTGCATTGAAAATGATAAGTGTTTTTCTTTCCTTGGTCCTTTTGCTTACTGTTTATACTGTAGGTGTACTACCCAGTGCGCGCGCTCGCATGCAACACTCTTGCCCAGAGTCGTTATCGTCGTACCACCCGACGTATCTGTGTTCTGGTTCGTCACTCACTCGAACATTTCTGCTGTGATCGGTGACATGGGGACCATCGCCAATCACGTACCTTAGATTGAACCTTTGCGACGTATTGCGTGATGTTAGATATTATTGAGTTCCGACAATCAACACGGTAGAGGCTGCTGCCCTCGAAGATTTCTCACCAGAGGTAAAAAAACCAAACGTTGTTCTATTATTCCACAGGCTGTTAGCGCAAATTTACAGGATGCGCAAGGATCCTAGCGGGCAATGGACCGGAGGAGGAAAAGGTAGAAGCGCGAATTGAAGCCGATGTTTACGAGGCTATGCAGGACGCTCTTGCGGCAAGTTAGATCACTCAAGGTCTAGTATACTGTAAATCGTGTATAGTGTACCTGTACGATCGACTTGAATAATGTGGGCACGGCCGGTTCTGTTGCCGTAGATGCTGGCAGAATAAGATAATTGTGCAAAACTAGTAGAATACATAATGCATCATGTATTTATGAGTAAGAAATCTGATGAGCCCTTAACGAAACCTTTCTAACACGTCAGCGTTTCTCCCTGACATAGTAATGTAACACAAGGAAGCTAGCCGTTGTGAAAACCCCAATAAAGATCCCAAGCGACCCAGTATCAGGCCACCAAAATGACTACGATGTAACGTGTGTTAGACAGCTGGGATATACAAATGACATGTTCATACCTGTGCCTGGAGACCGAACATCGACAATATTGTAGCCGCAGGAACGTCCAACTCAACGCCGTACTGTTGCACAATCAGTATCGTAATGAAACGTCAGAAGAAGAAATACCTACCCTGACTTCTTTCAGCTGCAGGTACCTCAGCTCGTTCACGGCCAGTCCCTCGAACGCGGAATGGAAGAACGAAATTGTAAGTAGCCATTCTAATCCTTTGCCAAGGGTGTCTTTGTTTATCAACAACCCAGTGAACAAGAGACTGGAAGTAGTTTAGTTCAGCAAATCAGACATAAAAAGATAAACTTACTTGTATAACAAAAGAAGGGTCCCAACAAGGCTAGCAACAGAAGAACTCTCGAATACGATCGAAACAAGCAGGATCGCAGTAGCAGTCGACAGATTGAACAACACAAGAATCAACATGAACTTCCAGAAAGCAACAACGCTAGGCACAAGCCCGATGAGTCCATACACGATACCTCCGAACAACAGCGGAGGCACAACTCGGAGCGGAAGAATGTCGAATAGCAGCTTGGACGAAAAATACGTAAATGACGAGTAGTATCCGTTTGATCTGATCGAACTTGTATAAGTAACTGTTCATGACAAGAAGAGAGGAACCGACCGCTCGCGTATAAACAAAAGTCGTTCATTCGCAAATAGACCCAATGTTGATAACGAAGAGAACCCAAACAGACAAAGAATGAAGAAAAACACCCCTATCGCATCGAAGCAGTAAGGCACGGTCATTCGCAGCAAATAATGTGGTACGGTACGTACCTAGTCGGTTTTGGAAGCCGCTGATGTCATTACTGGAAGAGGCCAGTCAACACGACATCAAAGATCAGAGGAGTAAAAGAAACTCACGTAACGTTATGGTAAAACAGGCCACACAGCACTGAGTACAAAGGTTATCCAAGAAGATTGACGGTTAACGGAGATTCACTTACAGGCCAACACGATAGAAGAGAGATAATGGGCAGCCAATAACGCGGGATCTCTGTATAAATTCTTGAACGCTCTCCCGCTCAAAATTCTGAATTGCATTCCCCAGCTGGCTCTCTTCCTACCTCTCAACAACGAGCTTTCGACCGCTACATCACGTAATTCTCCTTCATTCGCGGTTCCGTTCTCTCCCGTCAAATTCTTGACTTCCTCGATTTCCTCTTTGATCGCGGCAGCAATATCGCTGTTGGTGTACGAGTCAACCAGAGTGGCCAGTCGCGGTGCAACCATTGAGTCGTGGCCTTTGTGAGAACTTAATGAAACGGCGTCTAAAAATTGCGAAGCTTTCTTCTTGAGAAATCCACCAGTGGCAGTAGTCAATGAGAAAGCCCTCGGCTGTAGTTCTGTCTCATCTTCTACAACGGTTGATGACTGTACGGTAGATGTCCTGACAGAGAGGGGAACCGGGTGATTTAGTCCATTTTCTTCATCGCCGAAGCTGATATCGTTGGGCGTAGTAGATTGCTCAGGAGGGGGACTCTCATTTGATCCGGACTCCGACCCCGATGTGTTGTTAACGGCATGCATTGTGATATCAACTGAAGTTACATTAGTGAATCTCCTCCTTATATTATACTGAAACTTACTTAGGTAATCAGCGAGGTTGAATCCAGGTGGGCAAGGGTGTCCGATGCTCTCAAAATAGTCTTGGCATTTGGAAAGTGCTCCGGCATATACTAGTTGTCCTTGGGCTAATAGAACAAGCTGATCGAAGAGAGCGACGATGTTACTGCGAGGCTGGTGAATTGTGAAGATAACAGTCCTGTTATAATTTCTGGCCAGGGAAACCAAACATTCAATGACATTGAATGCATTGAACGAATCGAGACCTGGAGGGGATGAATTAGCCAACAGAAGTGAAGAAGAGAGATTTAATGTGCTGACCACTAGTAGGCTCGTCAAGGAATAGTATCGAAGGACTGGTAACCAGTTCACAAGCAATCGAGACACGTCGCTTTTCTCCGCCAGATATTGAACGATGGCCTACATATAATCAGTATCTAAACCAGCCCTGATGAAAATTGCTCACCCGAATCGCCAATCCTCATGTCTTTGATGTTCAGGATGCCGAGCTCGTGCATCGTTTCTAGAGTCCTGAACTTCTTGGCTTCCAAACTCATCTCCCTGGGTAACCTTAGAAGTGCAGAGTACAAGACAGTCTCGTAGACCGTTAAAGTGCTCATCAAGGTATCCTCTTGATCAACGAATCCCATCACCTTTTTGAAGTCCGCATCCAAAACTTCCCGGCCATTCACAAGAGTTGTGCCACTGACAACACCCTTCTTGCTCTTCCGGGCCAGGATATCTAGAAACGTCGATTTACCGGCACCTGAAGCACCCATAATGGCCATTATCTGACCGGGCTTTATGAATCCGGTAATAGAATTAAGAATCGTGCGGGCTCCGAGTGTGTATGTTATGTCGGTAAAGTGTAGCGAGGCTGGAACGTGATCCGTCATTAGCTTGGATGCTTCGTTGTCTGGTAATCGAATCTTGCCAAAATCGCCTATGCGAGCGCGACCGGCGTACCACAAAACTACGAAGAGGAATAAGTATAAAATGACTTTGTAGATGCCAAGACAAACATACTAGCCGTGGACATAATAACAACTAGGCCAGCCCCAGCGGTGCTGAGAGCAATCCAACGTGTATTATCAGGTTTCGGTGGACTTATGTAGCCAGGAACTTGAGAGTAGTGCACGCATTCACCGCCTTCGCAGTTCAAGGAGATGTATCCGTCACCAAAAATATCGTTGATTAGCTGATTCATGTTAGGCTCTTCGAAACGACAGCCCGAGCCGGTCTGACAAGTAAATGAGGCTGGTCCACGAATTTCCTCATCCAAAAAGTCTCCGATATCTCATGGTGGGATTCTCAGTGAGAATCTAGAATAATTTATGATTACTCACCTACGCTACCGTCTTCCCCGCAGATGAAACGTCCAGGCACGCAACTGCACTTCATATGATCACAGTTGTATTGGGTTGTATTTTGATCGTAACCAACTTTGAACTCGGTTTTGCAGGTGTCAAGTGCGCAGTAAAAGGATTCAACTTGGGCTGTCCAGAACTGGAAGTCGCAGGTTTCTGAACCACTGTCACAACTGAATGTCACTTGAGGTGGGCGGTCAGGAAGCATTTCCACAATCTTCCGGTCTGGATCGCAATGAGATAAAGGCGAGGGACGACAAGATGACAGGACATACTCGTGACATCGCAGAATTGATGATTGTTGAATACCGTCTGTCCGCCCTTGAAACAGGTCATGCCGGTGATCTCGTCATCATCGCCATCATCACTAAAGGACGTGGTCGGGTTTCCACCACGTAAAGGGAACCCCTTACAAGAGTCGTCGGTCTTGCACACTGGAAAAGGAGTTGCAGTGGGAGATCATAGTAAAGTGTGTGGGCTGCGCGCTCACCATTACAATTAATCCCTGACCATCCCTCTTTACATTCACAATGTTTTCCATCCTCGCGCAAGCGACGTCGATCTCCATCCGAAAGTGAGTCACACTCTGCACCAGCTCTTCAGTGAAAGGCAAAAGACTATGAGGCCAGCACATACGCGGAGTCAAGCAATCAATGCCGCCCCAACCTGGGGGGCACTTACATTGCCCATTAAAGCGATCGCATTCACCGTATTGACCGCACGTAAACGCGGGAAGCATGCAATTGAAACATGGTGGACATTTCTCTAAGTCGTAGAATCAATAACCGGAACCTCGACATTTGAAACCTGGATACGAACCTTGACTTGGTAAAGAGTTCAAGCCCTGAGTGAATCGTCAGAATCATTATCTGCATCTAACTCCAGCTGCCGGACATACCAATGACTGATAATTGGATGTTATGCTTCCGTTTCGCCAAGTATTATTATTGTTAGCCAAAGCTCCGCGTGCAGTGATCAGTAGAATCCACAGCGTATGAAGAGATAAGAGTTTAGGCGACATGACAGCCGCGCAGGAGCAGCCTTTGCTCGGTCGTCGAGGGGGAAGTCTGTAGCAGGCGC
>QLOR01004273.1:0-16250 GCA_003313825.1 Sarcodon aspratus | reverse complement strand
TTGAGTTGCGTCACATAATATGTGACATCAGTCATAAGCTTCCGAATTTTTGTGAGTCAATACGTCAGCGCGTTTGCTCACCGGGGCCAGTGAAAGTCGACAGCGACTTCAATGACTCATATATCTACTAGAGTCACTCAACTTCCTTCATCCTCAAGAAAAGAGTATTTATGCGTCAAGTTCTCTAGTGTTTGGATGTCGTTCATTGCAACCATCTCAATTTACATTTCTATTACAGCTTCGTGTTAGTTTTTGGAAGAGTTCTGCTTACTTCGGTACCACTACTGTGAGTGAAGCTTCACCCAAAAAATGATTATTACTGCAAATAGCGATTAATGGCGCATGCTTCCTGTATGCCAGGAGAAATCCCATCGCATATGAACAAATGCGTCGGATCTAGTATTGGAGTATCATGATCCTCCTCTTTATATGGAAGGTTGGTAGAGACTCGACGGCATCATGCAAAGAGAACACCCATCCGAGGGTATGAAATTGGCCAAATCATTCACTTGAAGAATAAATTCGGAATGCCTAAATTTACAAAACTCGACGGACCTGTGTTCACCATTGATTATCAGCTTTGTGTGTTTGATCAACCGAGCCTCTTCTGTACGAGCCAGAAAGGAGGGCAGAGCAGCAGATGGAGAGAACGTGAGAACTATCGCAAATTTCCCGAAGCCTTTTAGCCGTCCCAGGTTGGCGATAATGCTGAGTCAACGCCCTGAAAAACGATGCTGACTTTTTAGAAACTCCTAGATCTGAATTGGTTTTGATTGACTTTCGCATTTACTCATACAACTTCGAGTTTCAAGAATCGATGCGCATAACCAACAGAAACCCTTGTTACTTAGGGAGTAACCAACGCGAAGGTGCCGACAATCGTTACTACTAGTATGTCAAATTTAAGCAGCTGTAGATTCAAACTTCATCGATTCATCCCTGAGGCTTGCCGATTATGCATCTCCCTCTCAATCTCCACTAAGAGTCATTTTAGTTGGTGAACAACCTATATTTCACACTTATCTCCTCCTGTACGCAGAAATCGGGCATTACAGGGTTCTGATGGAGTAACAACTATTAATATTAAACACCAGTCTGTTCCACCGCACCAGTCACGCGCGCAGGCTATAGGTAAGCTTTCAACATCTACAAAAGTCAGGGAATCAGATGGACCCAATAGTTTGGTATTGTCAGGCGTACATGAACTTATTGATCATTACGAGTCTCAGCGTCCTTGGACGATGAAATTCGAAGACAAATACCAGCGAGACTCGCCCCGCAGTCAGATTCGAGCGCTTTCGTGAGTTGCAACGCCAGACCTTCTAACAAATTCAAGTGAGAACGCTCAGAAGACAGACTTTGATGAGTGAAGCAAACGTTGCTTATAACCTGCAAATATTGAACGTGGTAGTCCATCCTGTCAGAATATGCTCCCCAAAACCAGGGTGCCATTTAATTACATATACACGTATCAGTGAGAACTGTGCTAACGCAAAGAAAGCCCGCCGACTATCCGACGGAGATAGCATCAGACTGATATGAATGATTAAGTTTCCACGGAGATATCCTTGGCCATGGGTCCACCGCCGAAAGCCAGGCTGACGCTGGGATAGGTTCACGGGAAACCTTGCAACACATCAGAAGATGGCGTAGCACCAGATCTGACTTTATGGAGCCTAGACTCAATGATCCAGAAGCACTTTGAATGCCTATGAGCGGCCCTGCACACCCGGGATGGAATCCTAGGACCAATCGGCGTCCTCATATCGCTTGTGGTAGAAAACCCCGAGCACCACTTGACCTGCAAACAGACACCATATTCAATGCAACTCTCGGCATGCCTTAAAACTGGGTACTGTGCGAAATTGGGATTACGGAACCGATAGCTTACCATTTGGTCACAGGAACACAGCCCGCGCATGCAATTCACTGCCCAAGTCCCTGGAACAACTCCGAACCAATGGGAGTACACACACTGACTCAGTAATCTGTCCCTGGCCACCATAGTCTGGAAGATTGGTTTCGCTTGTAACCTGGATCTGACGGAACATCAGATCGTAGCATTCTCCGGTAACCAGTCCCGTGCCTTGTAAGGGAGCGATCAGTCACCAAAAAGTGGGGTTACTCGTACTGTGTTCATAAGTTTGATTTAAGAGATTCACTTCCTAGATTATAAGGATTGACAGGCTCCACAGAATAAGTCGTATTGGAAAGCGCAAGATCGGATATGGTATCTCGGGAAGGAGGATGAATATATAGAGAGGCGAGCAAGGATGTTGTGCTGAGCGTGACGATGAGCTTGGCACTTTTTACGAGATGACTGCACCTGGCAATCCAGAATCTATAGATAAAGGTAGGTTGTATGACTGCCGCATTCAACACATGCTGGTGGAATCGTAATCGAACTTGAGTCGTATGTAGGAGTATCCAGGTTGTATCGTAGTAACGCATCACGAAGTCATTACATAATAAAAGGAATCGGATTTTGCCAAAGGTGTCGCACAACATGCACAAACAACGCGTTTGCCTTAGATCTACTACTACTTACACGAAAGGCGTATCCAACTCTTTGAAGGCTTCAAGGGGAGTTTGGCCAGCCACGAGTGGACCCATGAGTTTTGCCTTGGATCTCCTGTTGTTTGCAACTGGTTGGGGACACGTGTTGTTAGCCCCCTACACCAAAGTCGAAGAAAGCTTCAATTTGCATGCGACTCACGATGTACTTATGCACGGGGTGCATCCGGCCGCAACTGCATCGGTATGGATTTGATTTCTTGCCTATCCAATGTTCTGCATGAATTTTTCAAACAGTATGATCATAACGTGTTCCCTGGCGCTGTTCCAAGAACTTTCATTGGAAGTGTACTTTTGGCTTGGCTTTCCCAGCTGGCCATAAACCTTATGTCTAGGTTTGACTTTGTCCAATCTAAATTCGACTTGCAAATAATTGGTTTGTCGGTTCGCATTCCTCGTGTCGTTACCCCACTGGATTCTATATATGCTTAGTTCGGCTGACATTGGCCAGCGTGAATGCTATTGGCCTTATTCTTCTCCGCCGCGCCGTTTCTCACCGTTTCGGCCGTTTGACCGGTTTCCTCTGGGTTATCCTTACCTGTACTCAATTCCATCTTCCTTTTTGGATGGGACGCACATTGCCTAATATGTTTGCTCTATTTCCCGGTGGGTATAATTTGCAACAGTCGCTTGAGTGAATTCACTCAATCATGGTCCCTAAGTCAATGTTGCTTTCTACTTTCTTCTCGACCGGGCACCCAACGCAAGGAAGCCAACTCCATCGAATGTTTGCAAAGCTATTGCTCTCCTTACATTTGCTGGAGTTGTATTCCGCTCAGAAATTGCTCTTCTTCTGGCTCCAGTTGTACTTCAGTCCTTTCGTTTGGTCTCCCCTTATTCTGTGATCAAAACCGGGTTTGCTTCAGCGCTTATCTCGATTGGTTCGCTATTCCTTCATCCCAACCAGTGGTGTAATCACTCAGACCATAGTTTAGCTCTCACAGTTGCTGCGGATTCATATTTCTGGTCGAGTTTCCCTTTATGGCCGGAGCTGTCTGGAGTCTATTTCAACGTGTATCAAGGCAAGAGTTCAGAATGGGGTGTTAGTCCATGAATTCGTCAGTATTGATCCACACGCCTGACATTGCTCTTTACTTAGGTCTCGCCTTTTCACACTTACTTCGTCACCTATCTTCCCAAGCTCCTCTTATCCTCTACTCCCCTCGCAGTTCTTGGTTCGTTGACGGATTCTCGCATCCGGTCGATTCTTCTTTCCACATTAGCCTTTATCACCCTCATCAGCGGCCTCGGACATAAAGAATGGAGATTCATAATCTATACCGTACCTATATTCAACATTGCTGCAGCCAGAGGTGCTCGGTTTTTGTCAGTTTCGTTCATTCTTCCATCAACCAAATCTGACGTCTTGCCGGTTTAGAGTAACCCGACCTAAAAACGCATTATTCGGCAGACTGGCATTCCTCCTCTTCACAGCCCTCCTCTCTGGCAACTGCCTCTTTACGTATTTGTCTACTACAGCGTCAATCGCTAACTATCCTGGGGGGTCCGCATTAGCACTCTTCAATACAAAATATGACAATCTCGACACAGGTACGAACTGTATATCTTTCATTTCTCTGAATTCAACGTACCTCAAATCTAACCTAACTTGAACTGCAGTGCATGTACACATTTCCAATTTAGCAGCTCAGTCAGGAGCATCCTTATTCCTTCACACCCACGCACCGCCAGTCTACACCGCTCACGCTTCAACACCCCTGTTACCACACTGGACATACAACAAGACAGAAAACCTCCCTGTCGTTGTGCCCCCTCACTTTACCCATCTAATTGCCGAATACCCCAGCCTAAACAAATACCCGGCTGCGGAATGGACAGTAGAAGAGTGCATACCAGGCTTTGACGGATGGTCTCTCGACTTCCGCCTCCTCAAGAACCCTCAGGCGGCAAAGATCGACCCCTTGGGCTACTTCTCAGATTTGGTCCAAAATTCGATTCAAATGCGAACGTCGCCCAAACTTTGTATTTTAGAACGAAAATCGAGATAGATGTCATGTTGAATCTACAAATGTTTATACCACGGGCGGCGCGTATAGAAGGTTAACCGGTTGCCGGTTTTTTCCAAGGGGCTAATTGAAAGTCGGCGGATGCATTGTATATCTTGACTGGGGGTTTCACATGCATTTTGGGGCTGTGGTAATCATTTTCTGTCTCCAGGGTAGCTTGTGATACTAGTCATATACAATCACATTAACTTGCCCTTTGAATTTCGTGAGAGAAAATGAAAATATGTATTGGGAGATGGTGACATCGGAATGCAGATGTTGGGATTTGTCGAAATCAAATCCTTCATCCGAACCAACAACGTTGACAAGAATACGTCCCAAATATACGAGCCTGGATGAGATCCACGGTCTCTGTCACTCAAGCACTCACATCTCGAAAACCGTCTTCAAATATGTGCTAGCTTATGTTATTTTAACAATGTCCTCATTTTTTTTTGGGGGCTCCGAGCGTAAACGAGCGCACAGGAAACATTCTGCAACTCTGGTTGATTGCACAGCACTATCATTGATACTATCCTATTCATGTAGGTTATGTACGTAGAAATGCAATAATGGAAGAGTCAAGGAATTGTGACGCGATTATGATGGAATGGAAGGGTGGGGGGATGGAAACTGCAAGATGAGAATAAGAGACGATCAAGAATAAAAAATGCACAGGTACAAACATGTAGTGATACAGTAAAACACAATTACGCGGACACCAACATAGGTGACGACAGCGATCAAGCTAGAAAATGAGTCCATCATGGGGGTGGAAACTGGAAGGACCAGATAAAACTTCAATGGAGGTACTTCTCGTTCAGAGCATGCACCTCTCTAGCCAGGTATGGCCAATTCAAACACCTGGCCAACTCAGCCTTTAATTTTCCTTCGTTATCCCCTGCACGCTCCTTCGCCAGTTTCACTTCCCATCCCAACAGGTTGTAGAGTAACCGCATGTTGGGCTGAATCAAAACAGATAACCTACGGGATCGCACGATAAGATAGGCGTCGACGAGCGGAAGTCCCAAATGCTTCATCACATAGGCAATCTAATATGCACACGACTCGTAAATCAAGTACCGCTGAAAGCGAAAATACGAAAGACGTACGGTAACAGTAGCACTCCGCGACACACCCACTCTACAATGGACCAAAACATTTCCACCTTCTAACCTTGCTCTTTCGATCCAATTGCAAATTGGTTCTAATTGTGGTTCCAAGGTGTCAATACCGTCATCACAAACGCCTTGGATGTCTAAAACTTTTATCCTCCCTTCCCTTTCCTCTATCCATAGCGACGCGTGCTCCTTGGGCGAGCCGTGATCGCCGACATTACAAGTTGTGTTTGAGACAGAAGTCGTTGAAGATGACGGATACTCAGGAGGAGGGACAAGGGCACATTCTCCCACTGAAACTACATGAGTGATACCCAGAGCATGGAGCATATAGGCATTCGACGCGTGATTCCTGCACAGGTTCAATATCTAGAACAAGTGATAGGAAAGAGAACTCACAAATCACCGAGATACAAGAATGGCAACACTCGACTGGGAAAGCTGCCATTGAATCTCGGGTCGTTGAACCATAGCTGATGATCTGTAAATGCAGGCATCATAGGCATCGTACTTGCGCGCGGTCTCCTGAAACCATTATGATACTGGCGACCGGTCTGTTGGTGATGCTCCAAAGTAAGATCTTGCGTCGAGGACGAATGAATCTCATCCCCCGAACGAGGGACTGAGTTGACCCTAGTAGGATTCCCCGCGCCCCTGCCTGAATCCCAAACAATTTCGTTCCCGGATTCGACACCGTTAATGTATTGATGTGAAGCCATCCCAGGCGAGCCCCGATCTTTACCTAGCTTGGCCTCAACCCTCTTCAACAATCCCAAGTCAGCCTGATAAACGAAGAAACTCCTCTTCTTCGCTACTTGCAGCTCTAGGTAGGCCTGAGGTAAGGACAAAGCCCTCATGGCCATTAACAAACTCAGAGCGAGAACTGATGACTCCGTGTAGCCATCAGATGAGTAGATGAGAACCTTCATTGGACGTGTACGAACTGCAGCTTGCGATCGAGGTTGATATGATGGGGGATAGCCATAGGACGAGAAGGAAGTCGACGTAGAGCGTACGCGTGTATACGAAGCCGAGGCTGCAGAAGAAAAAAATGCGCCAGTAAAAGACGCTGGTAGAGGCAGAGAACTAGGACTGAACGTCATCCCACGTTTTCGGGCAGAAGGTGTAGGGGATTCAGGCTCTGCACCGGGCATGCGTAACCACCGATCTAAAAATGCGATCAACGGAGCCAGAGCGCTGATGGAAGCACCTGTAGAAGGAGGGGAGCTTGGAAAAGGTAGGTGTACCACAGAGTTCGCATTAGGTGGAGGACGAATAGGTATCTCTTGGCCCTCTTCTCTTGTGTATCGCTGAGACCAAGTAGCATCAAGTATAGCGAGGTGTTCGTCGGCAGCACGGATGTGAGCAGAAGAAGGAAACGACGCTAGATCATGACACTCGATGCAAATGTCATATCCGTAGCCTTGAGCAGGATCATTAGAGCCATAATCGAACGGATCTTCGAAATTAGAGCGATTGGAAGGCGCCCATTCATCGGCAATTGGAACGTCATTGACATTACCGAGGTAGACCTGGCCTGCTGATGGATCCCAATGTGTAGAAGGGGAGGAAGCAGTCAGATGATCTGGTAAGGATGGAATCGACAAAATCTCCGTGGCCTTTGTTAGATCCCTCATCTCATCCTTTTCTCTCTGTGCGAAGTTGATGGTGTTGGCTTTCAAGACTGTCCCAGGATCATCCTCTTCTCTGCGGATGTGTGCATCAGGTCCGTCAGTGTGTGCCCCCGAATGAGAAACCGGCACTGTCTGTCCACCAATGATTCGTACATCATGCACCCGTGATAGAAGGTGAGGTAGGCTTTCTAACATCTCAGGCAAAGTAGCTGTCAACACGAACACGTTGTATGCCACCAAGTTTTTCTCGGGATGCTCGTCGCCCTCGGCCTGCAACCGTGCCAATCTCTCATTCATTTTAGCCTCTATGGCTAGCTTCAATTTCTCCGCGAGGGCAAATGCAGTGCGAGTGGCACCCTTTGGAGAGTATATGACTACATCAGAGAGGGTGGCATAGATGGGCTGAATATGCGAAGAGAATTAGCGGTCGCAGATATATCAAGTATAATTTGATGCGTGTCTGGAGGTCTGAACTCACAACTTGTATACCGAAGTTTCTCAGGCTGATACCGTCAGGAACACGAGGTCGGACCAATTCGGGGCCGGATTGTCCATTTATCAGCAGTTCGGAAGCGCGAAAGCTAGAAGTTAGGAGTGATGGGAAGGTGGATGACGCAGCCGAAGTTACAGGGGAATTATGGCTATAGCCATTGACATGTGAAGGTAAACTGTCATCCTTCGGGAGGGAGCTGGAGGAAGGGTTGGGTGTGAAGGAGGTTGAGAAGGAGGATGAAGCTGGAGAATCTATCGAAGAGGCGGTAAAAGAGGATGCATTGGAGGGTCTGCGATCGTGAGTGGCGGAGTATGCATAATCAACGGCATAGATTGGGGCGACAGATTCAGGAATGGAATTTGTGCGGTGGTGAACGGGATGCATATGGACCCCCACACCTTTATCTGGACTATGTTTGCCGGAATGGCCATTGGTATCGACGTCCATTGAGAAGGCTTCTATCTCAGGTTCATCATCGCATTCAATTTCAGACGAGGAAAAGTCGTCATCATCAAGGTCTTCGTCGCTGTAGATGGGAGAAGACTGATATGACTGAGGTATGTCAACGTCCTCGTCATCACAAGCGACCCATATCAAACCCCTGTACTTGGGAACTTTAGTGCGCTTTGTATGACCACCGTAGGACCAGAAGAAAGAGTTTTGAGCCTCGTTGTCGCCTTCTAGCCCATGCAAGAAGGGAAACAAGACGGAATCTGGTGCATGTGTGAGCAAGTTACGGAGATGGATCTGAGAAAATTGTGCGGCAGATAGGGCACGAATTGGTTCATGAGGAGCAGGTCTGGGTAACAATACGGGTAGTGAAGAAATGAAGTTTGGTGGATAGGAAAGACCATGTACTATGGTATCAGGAGTATCATGAGTCGTCGTCAGGGAGGTGTCGTTTGGAGCGGAGGTGGTCGTCAAGGTGAGAGGAGAATCAGGTGCCGCCATCGTTAACGAGAAGGAGGAGAAGATGAAAGACAGAGGGCGGAAGTATGTAAGTAGGAAAGATGCGGGTGACAAGTCTAAGCAAGCAATAATAATGAAAGCCACTCCTGCTGGTTTATGCGCGCGTCTAGACCATCTTTCATGGATCTCGATCTGTTCTTATCAATATGTAAACAGCAGCAAACACCCGATCAACTGCTGATGTAAGCGCGTCCAGAAAGGGTACTCTTGTCACGGTCGGAACTGTCACGCAATAATAATTGTATTCACATCATTTGCGCCACCCGGGTTGTTCAGACACCACTTGTCGTATAAGGTGAAACGCTGAGTGGCTTTTCCCCTCCCCCTCGTTTTTGCCTTGCGCCGGGAACTACTCTGCCCTGTGTCAAAGCGTCTGATAGATAAGCTAGTGGCGTTGAGTTCCCACTGAGAGCATCGGCATCCATCAATGTTTGTTACTTGAAACACTCCTCACAACTTAAAGTTTAAGGGTCCCTTCCCTCGAGCCGCTTTTTGATCATATCCTACTACTGCGTCCGGAAAGATCATCTGAGCTGAGCGTATATGGAACAGGTCACATTCATTCTGCGTTCCTCTTGTACGTACGCAAAGGCGGTGGAGATCAAGTGCAGACGTTTTTCCTGTGGCCTGCTGACTGGGGAGGTACAATGGTAACGGGAATAGATCTTAGGTGCACAGATTTGTGCATCCCCGCAGCCTCGGGACCGCGAGGCGGCTATCAATTGGATACGCCCCAGTAACAAAAAAGTAATAAATATTTGCCCGAGTTTAGGCTCTCTTCCAAACCATCCGAGTCTGCATCCCGAGAAGTGGGGTAAATGAGCAAACGTGCGAATTTCCGACCGAGTCAAATGTTGAAAAGAACACATTCCAATCATATTCTTGGCCAGAACTCGGAACTCGCTCACAGACATTATTTATAGCAACGACAATCTGCCTATAGGGATCAAAGTATGTCTGATATCCGATATTTTTTTCCGTTCCCAGTTGAACGTCATCGTTGTGGCCAGGTTGTCAGTCCATGGCAGAAACCTTACTCGCACTCATCCTCGTCACATCCTCCGCTAAAGGTCCCAGCCTCGTCTATCGCTGGCCTCCCTCCCCTGAATCATGCCCTCGCCTCGCACGTCCAAGACCGGCAGAAGCCATACAATCTACAATGCTGGCAGACAACCCTTGGAAAGCGGCAAACCAATTTGATGGATATGCCTCAACAATATTGACAGACCATGCGGTAGGAGACGATGATGACGATGAGTATATATGGCCAAGGTCGGCAGAACGAGACCGCTCAAAATCGTTTTCTTGCCCTGTCTCGCATCCATCCTCAGGTAGGGCCTCTCCATCCCCAGAAATAGCAGACAATTCGTTTGACGGCTCCGACACCGGGCCGCGCATGAGTGACTACGACGAGCTCCTGGGGTACTCTGCCGAATTTCTTGCGAGCCTATTGTGTCCAAAACGGTCCCTGTGTCATCAGAAGTTTGAATTAATCGTGGATAACCTTGCTTTCATCGGACATCCCGTTTGCTCCGAGAAAAGCGGCATCTGGAGATTCAAAACAGAAGGGACAAAGCCAGGAAGCCGAGGAAGAGAAACCCGGAAAAGTTCCGCCTCATTGCGGCAGCAGGACGAGATAATGCCTTCCACTCCTCAGCCTGACGAGGGCCATAGTAGTTCATCCGACTCTACACCATCTGCAAGTTCATGGCTCCAAACATTTCATTTCGTCCTCGTCCTCGACCTGCCAGATCCATCATCCTCTGCTTCTGGGAATGTGTCAAAGTACTTTGATATTATCTACGAACATATCGCATTCACGGTTACTGCGGTGCTGTTCCAAGAACAGGTACTCTCTAACTTTGTCGAAACTGAATGTGATCTTCTGGGCTCGCTCAGAGACGATTATGTTGCCAAAGGTAAGGAAACCTGTTTTCAAATGCTAATCGTAGGATGAAACTCGTTATCAGCCCAACCGTTCGCTGACTACATGACGCACGCATTAAAAGCCTCATCCATCGCCCCAGCAATGAAATCACTCTATGAAGCTATCAAATCCCGCTCAATCGCCAACATCACTATCCGTGATCTCCCTCTTGAACTTCAACTCCCACCATACCTGGATTTACTTCTACACAACGATGATTATGATGACGACTTTATCGGACTTGCTGGGGAGCATGAAGAATCGAGCGCTTGGGGAAAGGAAATGGGATTTGCATGGAGATTGCCTACGTTGGCGCCTTGGAAAAGCTTATTGCTGTTGGATGACCAGGATGATAGTGGAGAAAACCTATATGCAAATCTCATGGGCCAGCACGTAATTCCCGAAGATAGACAACTTGCGGAGCAGTTGATCAGATTTTTGCAAAACACATCAGTTACACTTTCGTTCGTCGTTTTCTAAGCTCATCTATGAAATCGATGGGCGTAATGTTGAACTCAATATTTTGCAGGTTGGCAGACATGGCCAGTCTTCTGGATTGGGACCTGAGAACTCAGGTGTACCCAACTGTAAGGTGGCTAGTCCATCATCGAAGAGCAAAGGTAGTCGACATAGTTCATCCACAACTCAAAACGGTGTTCGTCCTTCCTTCTAAATTCCAGGCGACGTAAGTCTCCTTCCCCACCTTTCATTGCAACTCGCCACTAATACACAGTAGACTCGTGGAACTATCCGCTGAATTCGCGCGCGATTTTCCATACCAAGCAATACCCACACTACCAACTATCCTCTCCAAGATTTCCATGTCCACACATAAACAATCAGACAACCACTTCTTCGCGACAGTGGTGAAGTCAAAGGATTTGATTCCTCTGTACCAAGACGTTGTCATCTGGATGCTGAAACGAGATCTACTGGTTACTGTTCACCTTCGAGTTAGGGTCGTAGCTACTCCGGAGCTGAAACAGCGAGTACGGATGGAAAGAGAACGAGCGAAAGCGAGGAGAAGCCGAACGAAAGAAGGAAGCGAGGTTCGGGAGAGAAGCACCACCCAAACTGATGAAGAACCGACGACAGAAGATGATGAATCGCCGGTCTATTTCTCGTTATCTCCTAAGACGGCTAGAAGGGAAGCGAGACGTTTGTCGCCCAATGATTCCGCAAGAAGCCAAGCGAGTGAGCCTGTCAACCTCGAAGACGAGGAAGAAGAAGGGTCTTCTGACCCAGACAACGAACCTGCTGATGATGCGTGGCCTTCAATGATCGGCGATCCTGGCAGGGCGACGCCGAAAGAACGCAGGTGGTTGACTGCCATGTCGGAAGGGAAAGATCCGTACATCGTGAAAAGATTTGAATTGTAACGTTAATCCTTTCAAACTCTAGGTTGCGGAGACTGAACGTTGTGCGGCTTTAGAATCACTCAGTATTTTGATGGCAAGTGTACTGATGATGAAATATTGTTTAGAGCGGATGTTTCTAGGAAACAACTGCGGGAGGTTCTCCATCATTACGATGAATTCGTGAGTCTGTGACTGTTTGCGTATGGACCGCACTTATAACATTAATTGCCTTGCAGTTACAAACTTTCCTACACCCGTCATAATGCACAATCCTCAGCGGCCACGCCACTAGTCCTTATGCACCCATCCTAACAATCGCCCCGCCTTGGAACAATCAAAAAATCCCTTGCTACCATCGATGACCATTCCTTTTCTAATAGGAACTCCAGGGTAATACTCTTCTCGCAATGCCTTTGAATCTTGGCCAGAAATGATCTCAGGAGCCACGATGAAAAACGCTTCATGCCCAGACCACTTATCCGAGTTCTCTATCGCCAGGAGGAATGCATCTGCAACCGAATCCTCCTGAACATACCCCCATAGCCCATTGGCATAGGCTACAAGATCGATTCCTGTTGCCGCGGATTTATTTGGGACTGACCAGTGGAGACGAAGGCTTGCTACTCGCATGAATTGGTATCGGCGAACGATAGTTTCGGCTTGTAATTCACAGATTCTATCAAAGAACTGCAGTTTTGGATCATCCCTTGTCAAGGGGTGAAATGTACCTACACTTTCGAAAGTCCGTATGGTTCATCAGGAAGACCTTATAGGTTTCATTGTTAGGCTTCCGCGAAAAAAAGGAGAGAGAAGTGCGTACATGGGTGGTCTTCGTTGATTGGAAAATAATCAAAGTGTGCATTATTGCTGTAAACCATGGGTAGGACGTTCACAGATGACGCTTGAGCGACTCTTTTGATGCCCAACTACGGAAGCCGTATCAGATAGAAGTTCAACTCGGCTATAGACAAATCATATCTCACTTCGGCAGCAGCCCGAAGGGCATTCCAGGAGATAACAACGTTGCTATAGAATAACGATCGGGCGCACAAAGTCAGTTGAGTCTGCATCACTTTAGGGCAACGACAACAACGGGATTGCCGCAGCGAAAGAAAAGCGTACTACATACCCATTGTGAGTCTGTACGGCATAGTCCCCGGGGTTTCGGAAGGTGGCAGCAAGCAGAATTATCGCATCACACCCTCTCAAAGGCTCCAACAACGCTTCATAATCTCGCACATCGAGAGACGC
The DNA here is from genome assembly GCA_003313825.1 of Sarcodon aspratus. Taxonomy (NCBI): domain Eukaryota; kingdom Fungi; phylum Basidiomycota; class Agaricomycetes; order Thelephorales; family Thelephoraceae; genus Sarcodon; species Sarcodon aspratus. The sequence goes on along the minus strand of QLOR01004273.1, from coordinate 2,920 downwards.
ATAGGTGAAGTCTGGGTTCGAGGTGATATGTGATAGCTCTTCGGTCGTTGGGAAGTTCGGTGCGATGTCGATGCCGAGGACCTTGTAGCCCTTTTGAAGAGCGCGCAGGACTACTCTTGTGCCGACGCTTCCCGCGCATCCCAAGATCGCTAACAATGTCATGGTTAGGTGTTTGACTTGTGAATGGTAGTAGTACGTTGGCAGGAAGATAAAGAGACGACTTGAACTTCGGCCGTTTACTAGTAGTAGGGAGTCACGAGTGCCATTAGTATTTTAATAGATCAGAATGCGCCGGTGCGGCATTGTTGATTTACTATCCTATTCATGGGATAAACAAGATAGCATAAACCTCGGTTAAATTTCAAGTAAAGCAGGTGCGGTGAGCGCTTGAGCGATGGAGACAAGTTGAATATGAACGATTTGCATTCCTTGTCTTGGCTGTAATTGAAGACGAGTTTTTCGGAAAGCAGATCGAATGTCGGAAGTGCCCCGTCGTCGGCCCGTCTTACCTTAATTGGTCTAGCAATTCTCATGAAGTTTTGCGGGTGATGGAGACAAACAATGTCTTTTTGGACAGCTCAGCTTCCTGCTAATTGGAATGGTTTGAAATCGATCATATTTATTTCGCAACCGAAATGTTATTCCGACCCGGAAGGAAATTTCAAGGCTTTGTAAAGTGGGAATATTGAATTATTCAGAACATATATATATAAACGTGATTTGTCGTCACTCAATTAACCCGTCCAAGTTTTGCGATCGAGGTCTGGACCAAGTCGTTTCGCTGCAATGATTTATTTGTTCGCCCTAGACCCCCGGTAAGTCACAAAGACCGACTCGGACATCGCTGCACGTTAGTGCGCTTGAAAGTGCGGGTCCTGTACCTGCGTTCTGACATCGGAAGGCGTAAAACTTAACCTGGAGTCTAGCCGATCCGCCACCGCTGGACTCTGGATGCCATGTCTTATGCATTCCGCCATATCATTATCAAGTCTTAGAATCTTCACCGCCACGGGCGTCGGCCACACTGGAAGGATCTCGGTAAGGTTTCCGATTCTAATCTTCCATTTTTGAGATCAATAACTTCCTCGATCTGAAAGCACACCGTGACTGACCTGCACGTTATTGCTATTTCAATTGTCTGCTAACCCGCCGCCCTTGATAAAATAATGAGTCGTGGGGTCAGAGATAACCATATTAATGCAATGGCACCGTTTGGGTTGAGGAGAGATATTCATTCTCACTAACCTGGTGGCCAGATGAAGCCACAATTCTGCATTACTTCCTCTCAAGGCTTCAACCCACTACTATTTCTACCACCCTCGTTTCGTCGCTGATGATTAGATCGATGATCAAGAATATACAACACAGCTATGTATGAAATTCTATTTTACATTGTCGTAAACAAAGGTACACGGTGTAGACCATGGTACAGGTCCTTGTTTGATTTATGGGTAGACTACGCACATCCCCTCGTCACACGTTCAGAGACCTTCAAATCTCTCAGTAAGCCCTGAGCGAGGTCGTATATCCATCCATGAATCCAGATGTCTCCGGCTTGCAACAACGTCTCACTCCTTGCGAGGTTCGAAAGTTGTAGTTTAACATTTTCTTCCGTAAGCAAAGCTAGAGCCTCATCCTCAGGCATTGTGTGACACAAATCCAGATCTCTGGCGAGATCCGTCAAGGGAGCCAGCCAGCGTTCAATAGGGGTGCCTGTGGGGGAAATGGGGTTTTGGGAGCCCTTGAGGGCGAATTCGACGCCGCCGCATCGAGTGTGCCCAGTAACGATAACTATGGTGTAGGGATTACCCACAGTCTAGACTTGTGTAGGTTCACCAGTAGTCTCACGCACTATGTTTTACACCTAACACTTGAACGGCGTAGTCGACTACAGATTGGGAATTGTCGTTCTTGAGAGGAAATTGACTAAACACGTAATGGTTAGAAACAAACTTAGAAGGCTTCTAACCGTTTTTTAACAGGTGTATGTACTTACTTTGCGATGTTTCTGTGAACAAACAATACACCTGGTTTAGAATCAGTTATGACCGATTCGGGAACTCTGGAATCTGCGCATCCTATCCAGATGGCCTGGGAAGATAACGCGTCACGGAGAGTCCGCACGATCAGCTCGAGTTGCATACCAGTGGACTTTGACCCTCGGCGGATTCAAGGAAGAATCCAGGATACGTAGCTTCCATATACTCGGCCCATTTAACGTTTTTGAACAGAAGTTCTTCAATATTTTGTGGGAATTCTGTCATCGGAGACGAGTGGGTTCACGATATGAGAAAAGCTAGATAAGATGGTGGCTTCCGGGCGAGTATGAGCTGGTATGAGACAGTGACCGCATGCTGAGAACCATTCTTTATATGCATGGCAGTTGCGCACAGACCATGATGATTGTTTGAAGATGTTTATCAAGATCCATCCCCTCCTATCGATGAACGGGCTTGAATCCCGATGCAATGCACAGCGGCAAGTCCTTGATATCTATCATAATCTATGTTGAGAAGACTTGGAAGACGTCGATGTATAGGCTGTCGGAGATTATCGTTACCGGATCGCGCCGATGCTATTTCAAAGTCCGTATCTTCAGTCCGCTACTAGCCGAGACTCGGACAGAGTCAACTTCAATACCGTTGCTTGTGCGGGATACAAGTGGATCATCTCTACTTGCGTAATGGACGTAAGAATGCGCGTTTCTGTCTGAGGAGTTCGATCGGCCAAAGTTGAAAACTGAACTACTCACCATTCGCTCTGTTCTAGTATATCTGTGTCGTGCCATGGCTTGTCTGTTTTTCTCTACCGGTATCCTGGTGCTCATATGGCGCTGCACACTAGTGATTGCTGGGAACGCGCCTGAGGGAAGCTCTTGTAAATTCAATAACAACCGTCTCGACCCTTTCTCGCACAAGTA
>QLOR01004269.1:0-14456 GCA_003313825.1 Sarcodon aspratus | reverse complement strand
TGTGGCGAGACGAGACTGCAGATCGATTAGGCGCCGAGAAGCTGATGGGGGATAAGGACAAGAAGCGTGGATTGCACAGGTCAGTCACACCAGAGATAGTACTACCTGCCAGTGCCACTGAAGTACTGAAGGACCACCGTAGGTATCTATGTATATAAAGGACAGTAGCATTTACGATCTTCACCAGCAATGCCGCAATGTGAGTGACTGATAACGGGATACCTTCAGAACCAGGTATTACAACTTGAAAAAGTCACGGTGGGAGGGCCTTCGAGAGTTGAGTTGGTTGACAATTGGGCACCATGAATAATTTAACGACTACCATGGCGTCTTCAAGTTTACTGTTATATCACACGGATTCACATCATATGATTATTCAGGTGAAAATATATTAAGAAAAAACCTAATAATATGATCCTCTATAGTAGTAGTACTTTGTTGTCTGCTGCTGATCAAAAGCAAAACGCCCACTTCCTTCTGACTAAAACTCTGTATACGATCCGTCCATGAGCACTCGAATTACCACCAGAAAGTCGGACTTGCTCCTGTACACAAGTATTTATACAAAAATATACCTTGGACAGTTGTTTAAACCTCAACAAACGCGTCACCCACGTGCGAGCGAAGCACAGCCACTCCAAGTCGTCCTTGTTTGCTGCATAGAGCCACCAGCAGTCGCCACTCAACAAACGACACTATATTCTAGTCTCGTCGAACTCGAGCGACGTTCAATTCATTCCATTTGCGACCGTCCAAGTCATGAGCACCGCTACTGCTCGACGACTACACGCTAGAACTAGTCTTCGCGAAAATAGGGTCCAGCCTACTCGCAGGAAACCCAGATCGCGCTCTCCAGACTCACGTCCAGCTTCGGTAAACAGCATGAATGCACCTATCGCAAGCTCGTCAGGCAATACAAACGTTGTCCGCAAGAGAAAGAAGGTACCCCACTCATCCCTAACAGCCCCTACCATATCGAGCGCCAATCATTCCCGTCACGGTCAGAATCAGCAATATAATAACATAGATGACGAACAATCGTTTCAACCCCAATCTCTACGCCGAGGTAGATCGAAGACAAAGTCGTCTGGATCGCGGCAAAATATTGATTTCGGGATAGAAAGAGGTCGTGCTGCCTTGTCTTCCATTGGGAAAAAGGAGAATCATCGGTCGAGGTCTCGGGAGCAAACCAGAACGCACAAAAGACCTGCGTCCCCTGACGCAATTGAGGCTGACGACGAATCTTCCGGCGGTTATACAGGGCCTCTTGCCTTCGTAGAATTTAATCGTCTCAAGGCAGAAGTGGAGAAGTTGAAGGAGGTAAGTCCAAATCATGTCCATGTACCTAATCCATCTCTGACTAGTAATAAGCAATTACTTTATTCCAAGAAAACGATCCACAAACAGAGTAAAGTTATAGATGAACTGAGGCAGGAGGTTAACACTATTAACAAGGTATGCCTGCGATGTTTCTCATTCCCAACGCTTTCCATTACTTTCCTATTGTATTTACAACCCTGTTGGTTCTCAGTTTAGTAAAGAACAAGTTGCCCATGTTGAGAAGCTCAAGAATAAATTCAAAAAATCAGAAGAGGTGAGATTTGTTTAATATAAGCTTCAGCGAACGTTGTTAAACAATTTGACAGCTTTTGGGCAACATAGAAGGAAGCCTGCAATGTCAGATATGTCTGGATACTCTTCTCAAACCATACACGTACGTCTCAGGAAACATTTATTTGTCGTATACAATTATTGATGGATCGTCTCCAGACTTTCACCTTGTGGACATGTCCTTTGTCAGGGTTGTCTTCAGAAGTGGTTCCGAACTCCTCCCGTGAATGAAGATGACATGCAGGATGACGAAGGTCCCGCGTCACTCGTCTACCGGAGAAAATCATGCCCTTGCTGTCGCACAGTCGTACGAGCACGACCTATCCCTCTATTCATCGTCAAATCAATCGCCGCTGCCTTCGACCAAGCCAAGTCCCCGACCTCGTCGCGGCGTCCATCTCCTCCGCCCGATCCAGACCCATGGGCGGGAATCTTCCCAGATCAAGATGAGAACATGTCGAGCGAGGATGATGATGATGACGACGACGACGACGACAACGATGACGGCTGGGATTATGATATTATGCCCGGTTACGGCTCTGACAGTGATGAGGAAGCCTATGAAGGAGACTATGTTCCAACACGCTGGCAACCGCCTTCGGTGCCCATCGACCCTCAAGACTTCTCTTACGACGATTTGAACGAGGACGACTTCAAAATGCTCCGCAGGGGTGCTACTGTTCAGATGATAGAGCTATTTAATATGCAATATTCGCACTCGGAAGGTTTATCCGCCATTGTAGACGACGGAAATCGGGTTTATCTGGGTTGGAACATCAATTTGCATCCCTCAGACTTTGCTGGAGAGGACTTCATAGATTATATCGTAAACGACATATTCGAACGAGGAGAGAGATGGGACTTGGAAGAGGATGAGGATGGATCGTGGATAGCTTGGAAGCTTCTTCCCGCGGATGAAGAGGAAGGATTCAATACAACCGATTCTGAGGCTTGGGAAGCTTACGACGATGCTGGTGGAGGCTCGGAGTGAATGATCATCGGAAGGAACAATCGTTTTCCGCACTGGGAGGTTTGACATTTTTTTAGATCCCCCACTGCTCTTTGTATCATTACATGGTTTTGTATAACATCTGCACCCAATTGTTCATCGACCGCATTGGACGGTCCGTCTCCTATTTATCTATTTGTTGTATAGTTATCACGAGGAAGGTTCAAGAGGTTGTGTGTGTAAGTATCACAAGGCCAGTTCAGCATGATTCCTCGTTCTGGCGTTAACCAAGAACACCGTACAACAAGCCCGGCATTCCAGATAGACCGTACACAATCAGCCCAGCGACATGATGTCGTGCTTGTGTTGTATGATGTGATAATATTAAACAAGAGGTTACGTAGAATGATTAATCGCTACAGCACAAACAAAAATTTGCCAACGTTCACTAATACTATCGCTCGTCGTCCGAATCCACCTCACTTTTATCATCTCCCCATTGTTGTGCGACACCAGAGACGTCACGCGCTCTCTCTTTCTCTTTCTCTTTTCCCTCACTCTCTAGATTCTTCAATCGCATCTCGACGAGGAACTCCTTATCTCGAACTGACTGTGACCACCTCATATACACCGTGTGTAGACCCCAAACTGCGCGACCCATTCCTGCACCAGCGAAGATTGCAGGATATACATGTAGAACTGAAACGAAGGAAGATGTCAATATTTCCCAGGGCGAAATTACCCAACGATGTCAGCTTACAGAGCGTACGGTCCGTGACAGTTATAAGAGAAGTCCGTGCACAAATCCAGAGAAGAGCAGGAGGAAGTAATAGCATACCAAGAAGTCCGGCTATGGTTGGTGCGATGACCTCCTTTGTAGCCATAATTGGATCAGGACGTGTCCAACCGTTTCGGTTAATCTGAAGGGTATCGTCAGGAACAATTTGTCGACAAAATGACAAAACGTACGTTTTGAATTCCTTGGTTCATTTTATGAGGAGCCTCAAATCCGGGAAGACGGAGGATGATCTTTGTGTAGAAAAGACCAAGCACCCACATGTCGACCAGCCTAATGTGTATAGCCAACGTGGGATCATAAATGGAGCGGATGGGGAAGATTAGGTAAACCTCGACGACCAAAGCTATCAGAGTAGGCACAACGACCACGAGGAAGAACGCCATGTAAAACGCCTTTGCCAGCCACAGAAGGGTGCGTTTTGCTAAAAATAAGGGCCACCATGCTCGGGGACCACCTTCTTTTCGCTGGCGCCGTCGATCCATACGGTCAACTGCCCGTCCAATAAGCCAACAAGCCCATAGAAGGTGGAAGCCGACGATGAACGAATATCCATCATGGACCTCCCTATGGGTAAACAGGACAAAGAACCTTCGACCCAACAACGTGGGCATCGCTATTAGCCCTGCAATCCCAACGCAACATACAATCCATATGGTAAAGATGAACAAGGCAATCCGGAGTCGGAAATGAGGAGGGATGTACACCACTGTATAGTCATCCTCGGGATTACGTCTGTTCCGTTCAGCTTCTCCATTCTGAGCGTTTATGGCGGCCTGTTCCCTCTCGTTCAATGGTTTTCCCTTGTCATCGACTTCGGCCGTTGCACGCATACTACGGAAAATGGCAACGTTATCGTTCGCGGGTACCCGCCTCCAACTTCCTTTAGTTTCTGTTCTCCTCAAGAGCCGTCCCAAGATAAATTTCTTCGAATGCATCTCTTCGGCAGGATAGCGACCGCCAAACATATAAGAAGACAAACGTAATTGCGAGGAAAGCCATTTCCAGAGGATTATACCTATCTCTCTTGCTGCTTTTCGAGGTCGGAAATAATGGATAGTGTACGGCAGGACGAGATGAAGAAAGACCAGGTCGTATGCAACGCTGGAGAGCGGCTCTCTATACGTGATGATTAGCTAACTTCGAAATCAGATCATTGGCAAATTACCTGGGTTTCCATCTGAATGGCAGTAAAGGCGGCGCAAAACAATGAATTAGCCCAGCGACGCTGCCAACTCCGCAAACTACCACAAGTGAATACATGATAGCACTCTGAAATAGCTTGTATAGATGTGTAAGCGTTGGTCGATCAAGTATGTCCCGGATTGGATGCATGTTCTGATTTTGTGGATCCTTGATGAACCACATTGCACCAGGTCGCATGATCCTACGGCAGCCTCCAAGGAGTATTGCAAATAAGTACCTATTGAATAGTACCCGTCAGTAGTCATCTTTATCAAACGAACTCTATCAACACGAACATGAACATAGTTCCAATCACCCAATGGTAGAAGGTGGCAGTCAATGGTGCATACCGAACAAACACCAATCGAGCTCGGAAATTGGCTTCCGGGAAGAACCATATCGTGCAGGAATTCAAATTTATGCCACACCCGAGAGGGAATATGATCAATTCGATGATTATGAATGCAGCGACCTGATGATAATTAACCTCCATATACACGACACGAGACAACGAATATACCTTTACAACAAGCAATTGCTGGCGAATAGCTGTCCTAACGGCTTTCCCTGCATGTTTTACGGTTCCAGCCGTCAAGACGTTCATGTAGATGGCTAGGCCGAATGCGACCATGGCATATCCCAGTGAAATCGCGAATGTTCTTTCGACCGGTCCATGTCCTAGCGTAAGACGAATCCAAGACGCCTGGAATGCACCTCCTGTCGTCCTTACTTCTCGTCCTAATGCTTCGAAATATGGTTCTACAATGCGACCGATTGGATTGTCGAAACTGATCAAGTCAGTTAGCGAGGAGGAAGAAGTTTGCCCTTCAATCTTGTCAGGCGAAAATAGGTCGCCAGCTTTGATTTGCATATGAATTGCCAAGTCTCGTGTATGAGTGTACTGGAAAACATTTTTGAGATGATGATATGACACCCTGGGAAATACCTACATGTGTTAAGAGCCCTTCACTTAACTTGCTGGATACATCACGGCCGAAGACAAGAGAAGTGACGTGGAGTATACCGACGAATCCTCTGATGGTCAGGTACTGTATTGATCTCAATATTGGCGAAAATACGAATGTTCCGAGGAACAACAATATGGAATCAACAAGCGGGTCAGTAACGAGTCGGATGGCCTTGATCGGTAGGTGAATGAGTTGAAGTAAACGACGAGGGTGTAACTGAGGTATCTTGATCAGGAACACGTTAAACAGCAGGATGTCAGAAACTGACTGTGAGCAGAGCGGTAGATTTTCCGACGGTATAAGGTACCCAGATACCCAGACCGATTGTAATATCCAAAACAAATATCATGAGAGCGGCCTGCACATAATAAAAACGTCAGCATCGGAACACAATAAATAGTATCAACACTCGCATTCTGAAGAACTGTCAGGATGGGACCACGCAAACCGATAGCTGCAGAAAATTTTAGGTAGAGAACAAAGATTTAAAGAATGTTTCTCGTTACCTTCCATAGCGCCCTCCATATCGTCATCTAGGTTAGCTTCCATATCATCGTTGGGATCTGGGGCCTGAGCAGGGTCCTGCTGAGGGTCAGCATGACCATTGCCTACTCTTAGATCATCTCCGCCTCGATCGTCGTCATGGTCTTCATCTTCGTCTCTATTAAGTTCCTGTATATCATCATCTTCCTCAGACTCGGAGTACGGCTCCTGTCCCGCGTATCCATCATTTTCCGATGGTTGAACATCAGCATCATCGTTTTCAAAAAAAAATGGAAACTCTGCGTGCAGATCTTCCTCAGCGTCATCAACAACTGGCTGGTCGAAGTATTCAGATGATTTCTTCGTCGACCCTCCAGATTCCAATTCTTCTGGTGCACTATATGTAGCTAAACTCGGTGAAGCTGGTTCGCTCGCAACGAGGCCTTTTAATCCTCCTGAAGAAGATCCTGCTCCTGGGGAACTACTGGCTGCATCTTCTATAGGAGATACTGTAGCACTTGGCATTGGAGGCCTCCGAGGTACAAGAGGGTATGGTAAGGGATTAGATGGATTTGAAGGGAACAACGTGGTCTGCCTTGCCACATCTGGTGCCTCAAATGTAAATACGAGAGGAGAGGATGGTTTCGACGTTTGCGGTGATGTGTTTATGACACTTGATTCGCTGTCGTCTTGTGTTTGTCTACGAGACAAGGTGGACGAAGATGGGAAAGATAATGGGGAGTCTGGTCCAGGTGATGGATCCCCGTTCGAACTAGAAAATACAGGAGGAGGAGATGGTACAGATCTTGATGGTGAAGAGCTTGCATCGCCCTTATCGGATGATTGACCGACTGCATGGGAGATAAGCAAATATCGTAAATAAATTGATTAAGAACATACTGGAAGTCCACGAAGACGAAGCTGATGATAAAAATGGTGACTGTCTCGGGAGATCTTGTCCGAAGCTCGAAATATCCACGTTTTCCGTGGTACGAGGTGGTAGCTTGGCTGTAAAGGTGAACTTCGCTTCGTCAGGGTGAATTGGCAAAGGAGGGTGTCTGTCTGTCCTTCTTATCCTTGCTTCCTCTTGAACGACACGCAGCGCGCGATTCCAATTACGGTAAGATGGTCCATTAGTTTCTTCCTCCGATTCTGATGTCTGTTTCACCTTCAGGCGTCTTCGCACTGGTGTATGAGCATCTACATCCGCACCATCATCCCCACGATCAACGTCTTTACCCTTGTCTCCCCCACGTCGGCGAGGTTCAAGAGGGTTTCGCCTCCGTGCTGCAATATTCCTGCGCTGCATCAAAGGACGATGATCAGGAAACCTTCGCCGAGGCTCCGGGTCGAAAACAGGTCCAGGGACGGGTACGTTCGCAGGGGGGACTTGTTCAGGAAGCAGCGGCTGTATTTGTGGTTCCGGACGTTGATCACCATCGACTTGAGGCGGAATTTGATTTGGAAGCCCAGGTGGATCTTGTGCCCGAAGCGGAGCATCTACACCTTCGAATACGCCAGGTCTGGCATTTTGAGATACCCATTCCCGAAGCAGGAAAACGGCGACAAAGGTGAGAACGATGAGCGAAGCGATGATTTGACCGAGAAATATATCGGCAGAAAGAGCTTTCCAAGCCGGGTGTGAAGATATCATCGTGACGAGAGTCGTATTTGAGGATGTTGACGTAAGGTTGTGCGAAGTGAAGTTGTACCGTTGAATGGGGCGGTATGGTCCTGTAGAAGGATTGGGAAGGTCACCGATCCAAAACGCGCTGGAAAAGCCGGTTTATGCGAACACAGAATGTTACATTAGAAAAGAGCACATACATTGAGTCACCCATTGCGAATAACGCGCGCCAGGTCCAAACTGTAATCCAAGGCAGTAACGCCAACCATATGCAGGCAACGACGACTGCTCGGATGATGAAGATGATGATAGAGATAACCTGCTGCACTAGCCGCCGTACAACGAGCGTCGGAGGAAGGCTTCGCGGCATATCAGGGGCGTAGACTGGAGATTGCGCGATCAGTCGGCCAGTCGTTACGGAAGCAAAAAGAAATTACCCTTTGTGAAGGAGTATGAGTGCTTGCAGACATCGCATGTGTGCTTCTTGCTATGAGCCAGCCATGTTGTTAAACTGATCAAACAAGGTCAAATGGCATCGGGAGGGCGATAGTAAGAAAAAATCGGCGCACCAATCTTGATGTATGTAACGAATCGTTCCAGAACATTTGCAAGGGTGAAAGAGAGGTTGGTCTGGTTCCGCTGGAGCACTGCATATACGACATGTGTCTGCAGAAATTCAGAATCTATATCTTTTAAACAAAAAGCGGGTGAGGAAATCCGACCTTGCTCTTCTTGCATTTGAAGTCGAAAGAGTTGAGGATAGATGAGAGGTTCGAGCTACGTCTTGTCTAGCTCAAAGATGAAGTGGAAAGTAACCAGTCGAGGGTGGAGATATCAGAGTTGTGTTACCTGTATTGCTGTAACCGCGACGAGGAAGTGCGACATCACCACCAGGTGTGTTACTTAAGCCACGCCACAATAAGCAAACTCTCACTTGGTGGGCCGACTGCTTTCCGATATGCACCATCTTTGCACACACTCACACATTATCCAGGCTATTATATGAAAGTATATTCCTGCTGCACTCTGCACAAATGAAATATCGACGTGAATACCAATCCCCTCCCCCACTGTCCGAATTGCCGCGCTGAAGATTGGGGTCGGCTAGTTACTAGTAGTACTAGTAGCTGGCAGTGGCTGTGAGCGTGCTCTGTGTTCGACGTTACTTATTAAGTGAGTATAATCGCCTCGATTTACGGTAAACATGATTGACTTTCACTTACCTGAGAAGTTCCAATACAAAGCCTGTGATGTCTCACTCCGCTTGGAGATCTGAGCTTAAACTCCACAGTCAGATGCGGTTAAAATTAGGGACGACGCTCTGTAGGCCACAGCATATTCCAACCCCGATTTCAACCCCGATTTCAGCCGGCATTCTCGCAGCTGGAATTGAGAACATAGTGGTAACCCGATAGATTGTTCAGGTACTATAAGTACTATCGTCGCATGATACTGTCGTATACTACTGTTTGATGTGACATTAAGGAGACTGCGAAAGAGAAGAACGATAAGGTACATCTCCAACCTCTTTGAATAGCCTGTAACGACTGCCATTTTCTACTGCTACTGAAGTTGTGTTGTTTACCAATAACCCACTGGCCCCATGGGGACCTTTCAGGGCACATTGGGTTTGGAGTTCCCACGATTACTTACTCCTGCACTCAGACTTCAAGTTAACAGAGAGACAGGTGGTGAATATCATAATAATCATCTTGACATCCTCCCCCCTCGATATAGTTTCGTTTTCTATGTCCTGAATACTTCATGTCTGCCCGATTTCTTTTATCTAGTGCATGTTTCCGTCGAAAGTGGACTCCGAAGTGACGATTGTATGGTTCTCGCTCATCCTTGCAATACACTCAGAATTTACCTACCACTGCTGCATGAACTCCATAATCACTGTATCGAATGACTTTCAAAATCACCAATAATTTCTATGTTATAGTCGACTTGATCGAATGATAGTCAGGCCAGGACACCGGTGAGAGTTGGGTCTTGTAAGTTACCAGAACATTGGAACGTGAGATCCATTGAATCCTGGCACTGAAATCGAAAGGAGCACACAATTGGACTCATGGACAGTACTACAGTACCATCGTGTCGGCAGATCCCGTATGTCAAATCCCAGTGCTAGCTATACCCGCTACGCCCTGGCATCATCTTGTTTCAAGGTAGACAACTTGCAGTTATCAAAGGCTAGCGTTAGCACGGTACTGATCATCAATTCCCCCAGTCTACTAGATCCGCTTCAATTTTCACACAACTAACCTTACATGCCTCCGTCACTGCCTCTCCCAAACGCTACATCATCGGTCCTCTCACTTACAGCGCCTTTAACGCGCGCATCGTTGAAATCGATTCGGAAGGCTCTGGAGCGCACACCGAAATACCCTGTAAACCCAGAAGAGACCCATGCAGCGGTTCTTTTCCCTTTATGCAACTTTCAAGGCCAGCCGGGGATCTTACTGGAGATCAGAGGGAAATTGAGAACACATTCTGGAGAGGTAAGGTGCGGTTTAAAGCTCGATTAAACGTCTTATCTCGGATGCTGATGATGCACATCTATTCGTAAAGTTGTCCAGGAGGGAAAGTTGACCCGGTGGGTGTTTCCAAACAAATCTATAACCCTTTTGGCCGTTTGTATTCTAAGATGTCCAGTGCTAATTGGGTATACGCAGGAGGACGAGTCGTTCTTAGCTGCTGCTCTCAGAGAAACGCACGAGGAAGTCGGTATTTCACCTGCACAGGTCGAGATTCTAGGCCAATTAGGTCCTCCACAACTTTCTCTAGGCGGAATGAGGGTTTGGCCGTATGTAGTAAGTTCCACACTGGTTTTTTCGATTATATGCGATGTGTTCATCAACTCTAACCAACCAGGGCTTTGTACACGTGTATACAACTCATGGACAGGACACCAATTCCGACGATGACTCGATACCGCTTCAATCTCCCCCGTTGTCGTCCCTCTTGATTTCGCATGTTGAAGTCGCAAACGTATTCCACCTGCCTCTGTCGCGTTTGACGTCTCAGACTTATGTCAGACCCCATCAATTTCGCGATGGTACGTCATACTACGCATGTGACGTTACAGATCTTGTAGAGAAGGATGTGAAGTGGGTGAACGATGCTGCGCAGAGAGATGAGGTTGGTGGAGGGAGGGAAGGACGACTTGAAGTCTGGGGATTGACTGGATGGTATCTAAATCTGTTGATGAGAACTTTCGGAGTATATGCGAGCGAGTAGGTAACAACCCCCGGCTCTCTCCATTATAAGAGATATAACTGCTCAACCTGGTACCTCCTCTTATTGTCCCGGGTCGCCTCTTTCGCGGAAAAGAGCGGATCATCTTTCGGAGACCGGGATATCATTCGCAGAGTGGACTGGATATGGATGCCGTGATCACCGCCGAAGAGACGACCTCATTGTTAACTGGGGTTTTGTCCGAAGTTGCTGCAATCATTCGTCAACTGTTATCCATCGAGCAAGAAGAGATCTTCGACTGAGGTTGTCCTTTATGTCTCGGATTCATTGCCTCAGAACGACGTTCCTATCGGACGTCTTGGTGCCTTTGTGACCAAAATCTCCGAGCTATCGGCGGGCTACCTGGTGATCCACTACAAACTCTTGCAGCCTGGCTTCAAAGCATAGGATCTATACCGTATTACCAGACCACCATAGGGAGGAAGATTCTTCCAGTTGACCTGTCTCTCCCAGTAGAGTCTTCCGCGTACTCGGCTCTGATTCGCATTGCTCGTTGGGAAATGGGCATCGTGGGTGGCTGAGCTCTCAAGCAGTACCTAAGTTGACCAGCCCTATCCAATCATCTTGAGATCGAAACGTGTGTAAAGGACACCTCAAAGACTCATCTCCGTAGAAAAATGCAAGAAATGTCTCTTGTTTCATTCTTGCATGTCTAAGGAAACACGTCGACCTTTGCACCTCCTGAGCAGCATGATCTGCCGCTCAACACTGGATATTTCCAGCGGTATTCAGCTTTACTCGCTCAACCTTGTGTTCAGTCTGAAGGGCACATTATGAACAATAATTGATCCCCATAGAAGAATATACTTGTGGCTGATAAGCATTTGCGAAATCATTTGTAGTACCAAGTGTCTTCTGGTCGGCCCTTGTCTTAAAGATGAGGTAGAAAATCATCTCAAGATCAATCAGTCTTTTCACCCTCGACTTTGGCGCGACCATTTTGGGTTTCAATTCAGGAGAAACACCTAGCCGCATGAATGATCCACGCACCAATATATTTTGCCGTTGACAATATGATCCAATTCAGCCTTCTGTCCAAGGATCGACAGAGGATGATCGCATATGTAAAACGCGTGTCACGTCACGGCGTCACTTCGCTTCTACCTTCACGTTCGGGCGGGCGCTTCTTCGGTCTACTCGTCGTGCGGGATCATCCAGTGGGATCGATCTTCGGATCTCTCACTGAGGGAATTAGGTACGTCGTTCTAAGCCAAACAGGTAATGGCCGCCCGTTTTGAACGGGGTGATGAGGTCCGATGATGTTGGTGACCATTGGGTAAACAGTCACTTTGCCTTAACGACTGCCTTAATCACTTGGGTAACCTATATGTACTGGTAGGGAGGGAAACCAGGGGATAATGTCTGCTGGTGAAGGGGTTAGCTCATCCTCTTTGCTGGGTAGCCAGACCGTCCCTGAGCTGGAAGACCTGTACCACCCACATATAGTATGCAGCCCTTGCCCCCTGGCCACTATGTTTCTGCACTGGTGATATGGCAACCTATAACTACAGTAGATGGGGGCAAAATCCAGCCGACCCCTTTGGGGACAGGCCTGCTGTGGCCTAGTATTCATGGTTGAGCCTCGCTCCCTGCGATATTAGGTGGATAGTGGTGATCTTTGGATTACTGCAAGACATGGAGGTGTGTATCTTGGGGGTCTTCTTTCTGGACCCCCTTAAGCGAATCTGTTCGGATGGCATGGATGTGGTTGTCGTGTTGGGGCCTATTGCTTTTGGGGTCACTTGAATGTGATCTTAGGGAGGTCTTAACCGACCATTATCATGTGCAAACCAATAGAGGAGGCCTTGGCAGTGGGGCTCGCCGTCCACCGTGATAGACTCTATTGGCAGGCAATTGCAGCCTAGCCGTCTGCTTGCATGTGTCACCTACTTTTGAACCCCTCATGTGCAGTCACATCTAGTGTACAACATTCAAAAAAGCAGATGCACATCAACGGGAAACTTGGACTGAGGGAGGAGACCTAGTGGTTGGGTTGGAATCCAACTATCTAGGGAGACTTAAGCTGTGTAGTCGGCAGCCTTCCCTGAAACAAGCGAGCCGTGGCAGTTTGAAGTAGTTCTACTTACTGGCTGGAGAGTACTAAATCCCATGTCGGTGCTGCTGGTTTGAAACTACCAACAGTGCTTAAGTTGATTCCCTTGCACCGTGAAGGCGGGTGGGCCTCGCAAGAGAACCCTTTAGCTTGGCCAGGGTTCTCCGTTGTCCCCTGCCGTCTCATCTCTTTTCACAGCTGACCTTTTAGATATATATGACGAGAGGGTCATTCGAGACGACCACTCAATGTCACTCTACATGTTTGTTGATGACGGTTTCTTGCTGTGCATTTCGAACTCACTAGAGAAGAATGTCACAATTCTTACACGAGAATTCACGGAGATCATGGAATGGATGAAGTCGCACGGTCTCGGCGTCGATGTCGAAAAATCTGACTTGATGCACTTCTCAAAAAGGAGAAATCATAATGCCTCTCCTCCGATAACAATCACTGACACAAACAACAAAACAGATACAATTGTCGCCCAGAAATCAATGAGATGGCTAGGCATCTATTTCGACCGCAAACTGTCATTCAAGGAGCATGTCAGAATTATGACAGCGAGGGCCTCGTCTAAGGTGGACGGCCTACGCATTCTCGGCAACACGGTTAGAGGGCTAAGTGCACCACACCTGCGCCATCTCTACAAAGCCATCTGCATCCCCACCCTCACATTTGCGGCACCGGTGTGGTACACCGGGAAAAGACAGAAGGGCCTCATCGCTAAACTAGAGATAGTCCAGAACAAAATGCTCCGTCAAATCTGCGGAGCTTTCAGAACGACGCCTACCAGAGCCCTCTGTCTTATAGCATCTGTTCCACCAGTCCACCACTACTTACCATTTCTTCAACAGGGCACGGCTATATGCCTTTTACGCCTTCCAGCTGCATCCCACCCAATTGCAAGACTTCCAGATGTATGGCGTAATGGCCAATTTCTCATAAGCACCCCTCCCAATCTCTTCAACAACAATAACAAGAAGACTAACCTAATACGCATCGCAGGTCTAGTAGATCCCAAAGCGGAATCGCTCTTTCCGTTCTTCTCCCCCCCTTGGGAAGAAACCCTCACCTCCCACATGAGATTCACGAGCGAATCGACAAGTTCTACACGGAAAAAGGATAAGAAAGACGAGAAACAGAGAATAGAAGAAACGATACACAAACTGAACGATGATCCTAATCAACTCGTCGTTTTCACAGATGGCTCCGTCTCAGCCGGTGCATCAAGTCGAGCGGGCACGGGCGTAGTAGCTCAAGTTAGAGGCCGGACAGTCTTCGAAAAGACTGTATGTGTAAGGGATAAAGCGACAAGCTTCGACACCGAATCCTTCGGTCTTTGCCTTGGGCTAAGTCTCGCCATCAAATATGCCCAAGATAACAACATTCACAATATTAACATCTTCTCAGACAGCTCCTCCGCAATCACCTCAATTCCTGACCAAACCCCTCCATCTGGAAAGTGCATGACGACTATGCACGTCTAAGTAGTCTAGATAGCCCGGTTAGGTCATTTGTCA
>QLOR01004267.1:0-29791 GCA_003313825.1 Sarcodon aspratus | reverse complement strand
TCGCCACAAGCCCCCGCAACGCCTTTAACGTCCACCGCGAACTCACCACAACACCTTTAAAACTCACTGCGAGGCCCTCAAAACCAGACCCGACTCGGATGTCTCCAAACCGATCACGATACCCTCAAGACTTGCCGCAATGCCTTCATGACAACAACAACTAACCTCCTTCTCCCTCCCCTCTCCTGCATGATTGCATAATGAAGGAGACGGCGTAAGGGATCCATAACATATTCGACATTATACTACCACTAGTACAACTTCGAGTATCCATCTAGCTACTCATCATATAAATATTTGATCCAAAACCCTTCTCATGCCAGTGTCTCATGTACATTTCAAGTATCGGTAGTGATGCAAGCGTCAAATCCCCGTAACTTGCCCCCAAACCCAAGAATATCATTTGAAGTAATGTCGGCAGTGATTTCGACGCGGTCACATACTTAGCCTTGAGCAATATGATCTCAGGCTTGCCACAGCATAGTAAAGTCGGGGGTACACCTATAATAGGGTTACAGAAAAAAAAACTCCAAGGCAGCCGTCACGCGGTTCCGCGACCCCAATCGCAAGTGCGTTTTTGATCATCAAATTTTGAAAACAGAGCTGACCCTGCTCGTCAACCGTAACAGCGCGCCAATACCTACTTATCCATAGCAGTCCGCCAGCGGGAGCGCAACTTGGTCCAACCCGGAGTCGCGTTCCGATGGCCCTTCGTTAGCCGGCAATACCTCTGTCCTCGCGTAAGAAGACCAACACGTAGAGCCCTGTTCATCGCTGTTGACGTTGAGATTCTCAGAATCTCCCTGTTCTGCGTCTGGAACGGGATGGACTCCCTTGTCTTCAGTCTCCCGTCGTCTGCCTTTGGTTCTCGTGCTGAAATCGTAGGGAAAATACTCACAAACCGCTGGCAGTCTGACTCGGATCACAAATTACCTGACTGCGCAGGCAAATATTGTATGATTGCCGCCACCTATATAAACTGAGGTGCGGAACGAATATGATTGTCGTTGTCTCTTACAATGTACCCTACAGAATCCATCGCGTTGTCACTGACTAAAAGCAATGCATTATACCTGATAACGGCTGCTGGCTTTGTACGTTATTTCTCATTATCTGGTTGGTTGCTGTCGTTGATAAAACTTTGAACTTTTGAAGGCCTCTCATCTGATATTTAACAGACTCGAGCCGAGAGAACTTGCTCCGTTATTAACGTTATTGATCGCCATTCCAGGGGTCCTAAGCACGACTCTGCTCCCATATTTCACTTATGGGATATTTGCAATCCTCACCGCTTTCACATCCTACTATTTGGCCCTTGGTTTCTCGCTTGTTGTTTATCGGCTGTCTCCATTCCATCCGTTAGCTCGGTATCCTGGCCAAACACTGGATAAAATATCTATGTTATGGGTGGTGTGTTCTCCTAGACCCTCAGAACCGATTGTTTTACCCTGGAAGATTGATCGCGTCCGTAGGCACTTTCTGCCAGGGGGGGTAAACGATACATTTATCTCGAAGAGCTTCACCAGAAGTATGGAAATGTGATTAGGATAGGTTGATCAAGAATCTCTCGTTGTCACAAATCACAGATTTGATCAAGTTCAACAGGACCGAATGAGATTTCTATCCGCGATTCATCAGTCATCCCTCCACTACATGGGACGCATGGTCTTCCCAAGGGTCCTCGTAGGTTCTCCAACATAACTTATAAGTCATCTCACGTATGACGATTATCACGTTTTTCCATAGAAAATGAAGGTCGAAAGGCCAAATCCGCGATCCCTAGTATTATCGCAATCCGTGATCGAAAACTACACGTGCAGCGGAGGAGTCATTGGCTGCGAGGCCTCAATCCTGCAGCTCTTAAATATTATGAACCAATAATTAACAATAGGGTCACGCAACTTGTTGAGCAGCTTCAGATTGGATCAGGATCGATCGTTGATCTATCTCAGATGTTTAGTTACTTTGGGTACGTTCTATATCATCTCACTCGTGGTAAGAGCTAACTATTGCTTGACCGCAGGTATGATTTTATGATGGATATGGCGTAAGTTATTTTCGCCGTTTCACAATCTTCGAGTCGATGCACAATTCTTGTCTATTCGAAGATTCGGGGGCGGTACTGAAATGATGCGTGATGGTGATGTACACAATCTTTGGAAACTTCAAGACGAAGCCGTTTGGTACGGTCCAATCCAATCCTTTGATCCGCTGCAATGTCTGATCAACGAACGTTCTTTTGTAGCTCCCTGGCACTTTTCGGGCGTATACCATGGGTTACTCCGTTTGCTTCGCTATTCAAATTCCTCATGGGTGGCGTTTTCAAATTTCGTTCGTTCGGCATGGAGATTGTCGAGAAGCGAAGACAGGCAGGCTCACCGCACAAGGATTTATTCTATCATTTGGTACTCTTGTTTCGTCTTTGCAGAAGCACGTCCGACTGATACCGCTAACTCTGCTTTCGAAATCCTAGTTTGACGAGGGTGGTGTCGACAAAGAACCTCCTAGCTTAGAACAAGTGCTATCCGACGGATCACTTGCTATTGCCGCAGGTATGCTCGTCTCTGAACTGTGCCACACTTTTTCGAACAATTATTTTCACAGGCTCGGACACGACTGCAACAGTCTTGAGTAACTTGTTATACTTCCTCATGTCGAACCCTCAGGCGTATGCAAGTCTGCAAGCAGAGGTAGACAAGTTTTATCCTGCAGATGAGGACAGTCTGAGTACTGAACACCACGCAAATATGCCTTATTTGACTGCGTGCATGTAAGTAATAAGCTCTCATTCCTCCTCAGTCTTATGAATATTTCCACTCCCGTATTTGTTCCATAGCGACGAAACCTTGCGGTTGTTACCCGTTGTCCCAGGAGGAAGCCAGCGAGCCTGTTTCAAGGGGATGGGCCCTAGAACACTAGGCTCCTAGTAAGCAAATTATTGTCCGCCATCTTCTTATTCATTGAATTTACCGTGTGCACAGCTACATCCCTGAAGGAACGGCAGTATCTACACATTTGTATTCTATCCACCGCGACCCGCAAAATTTCTTCCCTGCCCCAGACGTTTTCTGGCCAGAAAGATGGTTTATTGCTGAAAAGAAAGACCGTGCCGCTTTCCCTTCGTCTTCGTCTTCTCCTGCCTCATCTGCAGCTGCACTTGCTCGCCCGAAGGACTTTGTGCACAATGCGGACGCATTTGCGCCATTCTCGTACGGCCCTGCGAACTGTGTCGGTAAATCTCTCGCCATGCAGGAGATGAGGACCGTCATATGTCATATGGTGCAAACGCTTGATGTGAGATTTGCGGAAGGGTATGATCCTAAGAGGTGGCTTGAGGATTTGTCGGAGCAAGTAATCTTGAGGAGGGGAGTTTTGCCTGTTGTGTTTAGTAAAAGAGTGTGAAGGGTGGGGCCCCTGCGACTTGGATCTGCAGGTAGACTCTAGTTAGTAGTTTATAAAAATTAGGTACTCGAAACTTGATTGAAGCAAGGTTGAAATGTTACTGTGACTTGGAATGGAAGATTCTGGTCCAGGTTAGATGGTCTACTGGAGCATTATGGCACAGCGAACACATTCAATGATGCCCTTGCTTGTAGTAATCGCAAGGCTTTTCAAGCACCACCCCAAAAATTCGACTGAAAAACACCGGATGACGTTCCCAAAAGGCTGTTTTCCAGTTGTTCAATGTAGACTGTGGAGTTTTTGATCCTCAGGGCATGAGTATTTGGATTCTGTGGCACATAAAAACAGTAGCACAAAGGTTCGCACTGTCGGACTCCAAATGCGTCGGAGGCGTCCCTGGGGTTCAAGCACGACTGAGCTTCTGTTCATCGTCATTCTGGATACGGCCCACTGTGGTCGACCTGGGGTTCTGCCATCATGATCTGTAACGGGGGGGGAACTCAGTATCAGCGATTTCAATGGATACAAAAACCGCGAAGATGCCATCTTCACAACGTACGCTTAACAAGTGTCTTCTTCGAATCTCCACACCTGTCTCATCACGTATAAAGCTAGCCCTGATTGGATGGCCACCCAATCAAGGCTTATTAGCCGTGGGCCCCATTTAAAACTCCACGTATCCCTGGGCTCTTCATTAACTACGCTCACGTTACTACTCTTTGTTACAATTCCTTATACTCGTGTCAATCTCGTGCCGTACTACATCAAACGTCCGAGTTACCCACCCGAGATCGCCATGATTGTCATCATTTTTAAATTAATGCTTGTTGCAGGCCAATCCGGGCCTGTGCCGAGGCGGAGAAAATCTCCGTACGTGTAATTGTTGCTTCCGTGTTTGATTTTTTTGGACAGTGACACGTAGTATGCCTCCGTTGTATTCAGTTTGTCGTCATCTGCCCTGGCTTTTCGGCTTTTCGTGCTGAAATCGGGAACAAAGACCACTCTGAATCTGATCATGCGTCTGGGAGTCTACAAATTGGATCTGACTGTGTGGGACAACAACGTATGATTGCCGCTACCAATATAAATCGAGGTGCGAAACGAACATGGTTGTCGTTGTCGTTGTCTGACAGTCTCTTACAATGTACCCCACAGAACCCATCGCGTTGCCATTGTCCAAAAGCAATGCATTATATCTGATAACAGCTGTTGGCTTTGTATGTTATTTCTTATTGTCTGGTTGATGGCTATCATTGACAAAATGCTCTACTACAGGCTGCTCATCTGGCATTCAACAGGCTCGAGCCGAGAGAGCTTACTCTATTATTAACGTTGTTAATTATCATTCCAGGAATCCTAAGCACGACTCTGCTCCCACATTTTTCTCATTGGATCTTTGCAATCGTTACCTCATTCTTAAACTACTACCTGGTCCTGGGTTTCTCTCTTGTTGCTTATCGACTATCTCCATTCCATCCGTTAGCTCGGTATCCAGGCCGAACACTGGATAAGGTCTCGATGCTATGGGTGGTGCGTTATTTTAGAGCCGATGTTTTGTCTCCTGGTAGATTGATTGAGTTTGTAGACACTTCGTGCTAGGCGAGGGAAACGATTCATTTATGTCCAAGAACTTCACCAGAAGTATGGAGATGTGATCAGGATAGGTTGGTCATTAATTCGTCATCACAAATCACAGATTTAATCAAGTTAAACAGGACCGAACGAGATTTCGATCTGCGACCCGTCAGTCATCGCACCACTCCATGGAACGCAGGGTCTTCCCAAGGGCCCACGTAAGCTGCCGAACATTACTTATAGTCTATCTCACATACAAACAGTTATCACGTTCTTTTATAGAAAATGAAGGTCGAAAGCTCAAGTCTGCGATCCCTAGTCTTATCGCAATCGTTGATCGAAAACTACACATGCAACGAAGGACTCATTGGCTACGAGGACTCAACCCTGCAGCTCTTAAAGATTATGAACCGATAATTAACAACAGAGTCACACAACTTGTTGAGCAGCTTCAGACAAGGTCAGGATCGACTGTCGATCTATCTCAGAGGTTTAGTTACTTCGCGTACGTTCCATAATATCTCACTCATGGTACTGTGAACTTCGAGAGCTAACTATTGCTTGACCTCAGGTATGATTTCATGATGGATATGGCGTAAGTTATTTTGCCAATTTACAACTGTCAAGTAAATGCATGATTTCTGTCTATTCGAAGATTCGGCGGTGGTACGGAAATGATGCGTGATGGTGATGTGCACAATCTTTGGAAACTTCAAGACGAAGGCATTTGGTACGGTCCTTTCCTTTGATCCGCTGCGATGTCTGATCAACGAACGTTCTGTTGTAGTTCTCTGGCACTTTTCGGGCGTATACCATGGGTTACTCCGTTTGCTTCGCTATTCAAATTCCTCATGGGTGGCGTTTCCAAATTTCGTTCATTCGGCATGGAGGTCGTCGAGAAGCGAAGACAGGCAGGCGCACAACGCAAGGATTTATTCTATCATTTGGTACTCTTGTTTCGTCTTTGCAGAAGCACGTCCGACTGATAACGCTAACTCTGCTTTTGAAAACCTAGTTTGACGAGGGTGGTGTCGACAAAGAACCTCCTAGCTTAGAACAAGTGCTATCCGACGGATCACTTGCTATTGCCGCAGGTATGTTCGCCTCTGAACTGTGCCACACTGTTTCGAACAATTATTTTCATAGGCTCGGACACGACTGCGACAGTCTTGAGCAACTTGTTATACTTCCTCATGTCGAACCGTTGGGCGTATGCAAGTCTGCAAGCAGAGGTAGACAAGTTTTATCCTGCAGATGAGGACAGTTTGAGTACTGAGCACCACGCAAATATGCCTTACTTGACTGCGTGCATGTAAGTGATAAACTCCCCTTCCTTCTCAGTCTTATGAATACTTCCGCTCCCGTGATTGTACCATAGCGACGAAACCTTACGGTTGTTACCCGTTGTCCCAGGAGGAAGCCAACGAGCCTGTTACAAGGGGATGGGCCCGAGAATGCTAGGCTCCTAGTAAGTGAATTATTGTTCATCGTCTTCTTATTCATTAAATTTCTCATATGCACAGCTACATCCCTGAAGGAACAGCAGTATCTACGAATTTCTATGCGATCCAGCGCGACCCGCGAAATTTCTTCCCTGCTCCAGAAATGTTTTGGCCAGAAAGATGGCTCATTAATGGAAAGAAAGAACTCGCCGCTTCGTCCTCGCCCTCTTCGGTCCCATCTGGAGCTGCAATCACGCGCCCGAAAGATTTTGTGCACAACCCGGATGCATTTGCGCCATTTTCATACGGCCCCGCGAACTGTGTTGGTAAATTCCTTGCTCTACAAGAGATGAAGACTGTCATTTGCCATATGATGCAGAAACTTGATGTGAGATTTGCAGAAGGCTATGATCCTAAGAGGTGGATTGCCGATTTAGAGGAGCATGCGGTCATGAGGAAGGGGAATTTGCCTGTTATGTTTAGTACAAGAGTATGACAAGCGGGGCAGGATTTTAATCGTTGCGTCCCTGCGTCTCGGGTCTATGAGTTCAACGTCTTGAAGTCTTACGCGACTGTATGGTTTCCAGTTCATAGCAGCGTTTGTCCGTACTTGTAAATTGAATCAAGATTGAAAGGTTTCTCATAATTTCATGTGCACCCAAACCAAACTCCTAGTGCGAAATGGACGCATCGGACTTGGTCGTGGACAGATTCGAAATGACTATAGTTAGTGATATCCGAGTGAGCAGCGATCGCGCATAGATACTTGGGAAGTGAGATTGAACACGGTGCGGTCGACGGTCCTGATTTATACTACCGTGACAGGTCGCGCCCATGCCAGGAGAGGGAAGGCGCGTCATAGTCACGGTCACGTTAAAGTTTCGTCCGAAACCTTCATTCTACATATGGGTCTCCCTACCTATAAGTCCAATCTAATTCCGAGCCTAGGCTAGAGCAACAAGGTTAGACTGTAACTTTTGGACCCCGGTCAGTTTCTCATTGTAGTACTTTGACGTTCGACACCCAGCCCCTTAGCCAAGCTGCTTATCTCAGAAATTTAGGTGGGCATATTTACCAGCTGCTTCTTGCATACCAGACATATGTTTAGCAGGTATTTTTTTATTCAGATGTTGTACAGAACCGAGAATGGAATGGATGGAACCGCAATAATTGAATAGCAGACAACACCTACATCAAGAGTCAGGCGCCAATCGTTTGACAAAGCAAGCCGATTCATGCTGGTTGTTGGCCTCATAAGTACGTACTTGTGTGCCGAGCCAGCCGAACCAATATAATTCAAGTCCCAGTCTGGAATCGAGCTTCCAGATTGCCCTTTACCATGTCTATCACAGATTCCATCATATTGCCAGTGTCAAAGCGCAACGCGTATTATCTGATAACGGTTCTTAGCTTCGTATGTTCTGTTTCGCCATATACTCCATACTTATCATTGACTTGAGGGCGCCGAAGACCGCTCATCTGGCGTTTAACAAGCTTGAACCCAGAGAGCCATCTACACTTTTCACGCTGTTGATCATCATTCCAGGAGTTCTGAGCACGACTTTGCTGCCACATTTCGGTCATTGGATCTTTGCAATCGTTACCGCATTCTCGACCTACTACCTCGTTTTGAGTTTATCGCTTGTTGCTTATCGGTTGTCTCCATTCCATCCGTTAGCTCGATATCACGGCCGAACGCTCGATAAGATATCCATGTTATGGGTGGTGTGTTCTTTTGGAGCCGATCTTGTACGGATGTGTAATTGATCATGATCCGTAGACAATTGCTGGCAAAGGTGGGAAACGGTTCATTTATCTCCATGGACTTCACCAAAAGTACGGAGATGTGGTTAGGACAGGTTGGCCTAGGATTCGTTATCATTACTTGTCACAGATTTGATTAATCTTAACAGGACCGAACGAGATATCTATTCGCGACCCGTCGATAATCGCACCCCTCCTTGGAACGGAGGGTCTGCCCAAGGGTCCTCGTAAGTTTTAGCTAGTTTATTGGGTGCCTCACGTATTAACTGTTTGAACGTTCTCGTTTAGAGTATGAAGGTCGGAAGGTGAAGTCGGCGTTTCCTAGTCTTGTTGCCATCGGCGATCGCAATCTACACATGAAACGAAGAACACGTTGGATACGCGGTCTCAATGCCGCAGCCCTCAGAGATTACGAACCCATCATCAGAAAAAGGGTCTCGCAGCTTGTTGACCAGCTCATAGTGAACTCAGGATCGACTGTCGATCTGTCCAAATCACTGAGTTATTTCTCGTATGTTCCATAACATCTCGTAGTCCCTTTTGAATGCTTACTATGGCTTAACCTCAGGTATGATTTCATGAGTGATATGTCGTGAGCACTTCTCTGCTTTCTTTGTAAACTTCGAACAATTATGAATAATATTTAATAAGATTTGGCGGAGGTACTGAAATGTTGCGGGACGGAGATGTCCACGGTCTTTGGAGACTACAGGAGAACGCCTTTCGGTACGACGATGTTTTTTAATTCACTGCAAAGTCTGACTCGACTTTTGCTTTGTAGTTCTGTAGGTTTCTTTGAACATATACCATGGGTGGCTCCGTTTTCCCACATGCTTACATTCTTCACGGGTGGCCTAGTCAAGTTCCGTCAGTTTGGCATTGCAACAGTTGCGAAGCGAAGACAGGTAGGGTCGCAGACGAAAGACTTATTCTATCACTTGGTATGTCAACTCGCCTTCGAGCAAACACATCCCGCTGATTCCACCTTGTCAATTTTGTAGTTTGACGAAGGTGGTATCGATAAGGAACCTCCTAGTTTGGCACAAGTATTAGCTGACGGAGCATTGGCTATCGCGGCAGGTGGGATCGTCTCTTAGACTTGCTGTAAGTTGTTGAATAATTGTCTCCAAGGCTCCGACACGACTGCTACAGCTCTGAGCAACTTCTTTTTCTTCCTCATGGCAAACCCTCGTGCATACGAGTGTCTGCAAGTTGAAGTGGATAAATATTATCCTCCAGATGAAGACAGTTTAAGCACCAAACACCACGGGGATATGCCTTACTTAACTGCGTGCATGTTAGTGACATGTTTTACTTATTCTTTTCCACTCTCACGAATGCCTCGGCTTTTGCGTTCGTTACACAGAAATGAAACATTGCGATTGTTTCCTATCCTCCCAGGTGGAAGCCAACGAGGTTGTTACAAAGGGATGGGTGCGAGAATGATAGGCTCCTAGTAAGTGATTTCCTTCCGTTGTCTTTTTTTTTCATCTAGTAAATTTCTCGTATATACAGCTACATTCCCGAAGGCACAGCAGTCTCTGCCAATTTCTATGCCATTCAGCGTGACCCACGAAACTTCTCCCCTAGTCCAGACATCTTCTGGCCGGAAAGATGGCTTATTGCTGAGAAGAAAGACTCAGTCGCCCTCTCCTCGTCCCAGTCTTCGCCGACTTCTTCTCCGAGTACACTTATCCGTCCAAAGGATTTCGTGCTCAACATGGATGCATTTGTACCATTTTCTTATGGCCCTGCGAACTGCGTCGGCAAATCCCTTGCTCTGCAAGAGATGAGGACGGTCGTGTGTCATATGATGCAAAAGCTTGATATGAAATTTGCGGAGGGGTACGATAGTCAGAAATGGATTGAGGCTTTGGAGCAACATTCTATCCTAAGAAAAGGAAGTTTGCCCATTGTTTGTACTCGGAGGAACTGAAAGATAGGCAGGCCGTTTGAATCGCTCCACGGCGATTAAGCTCTGCAGGTATGCGTTCTTTCTCCGAAGAGGTTGTACGCAACAGTATTTGGATCAGATGCTCCGCACGGCAGTGTTTGTCTGTACTAGTATATTTTATTCAAATCAAATTACACTCAACTCAGATGATCAATCGAGGGAAGATAAACCGATTTTTGTCGGAAAAAAAGACCAAATCTTCGTGGCATCTATGAGCGGAAGTACGATGGGTTAAGAGAGAGTACGTCGATCGCGCGCTGTGTAAATTCGGCTCGGATTCCGCAAGGGCCAGGGGGAGCGTGTAATTGCAAAAATTCGTGTGGAACAAGGTTGTTTACTACTCCTGGCCGTTGAACTACCACTCCCGCAGCTACTCACGCTACAACGAGGCAGGTAGTGCGTGATTTCGCTGCTGCAAACTGGCTGTGCTCCATAGGTGGGAAAGATTACATATGATAGCTTTCTGGGTGTAGAATGAACGGCAGGATTGAAAATGCGGTGGATGTATTCCCAAAACAGATAGCGCTTGATACGGTTCTGCAGCCCCGACACGCCCGAGGGTCTGTTTCATAAAAGATCAGATGCATAAAAGGAGAATCTGTCCGACCGATTTAAATTCAAGAGCATTAGACGACAGCACAAAAGGCCCCGCGCGGCGAGATTATCGAATATTATAGACAGTGCCGACCAAAAGACGTAGCTTCTTCGTTGTCGGAAGCCGACGCTGTCAACGATGATGAGAAACGGGACTCAGTTGAGCCGGGTGAAACTCATTCAAGGCTAATCCACGTCCAAATCTATGATCCGTCCGTTGCCAGTTTTAGTGGTAGTAAGTCGTATTTTTGTACAACGACGAACGGAACATCTCTTGTTCCGGGTAAAACTCCGTCACATCACCGGCACTAACCAAGTACGTGACGTGACGCATGACTTGCCCGTGACTGTTGACAACTCGAGTCTTCTGACTCTTCTCTGTCACGGTAAGTGTGAGTCTTCGTAAATTTGGTACTGTATTCAAATATTCACCTCTTGGAACCAGCAAATCAAAACTCAATCACCAATTTCCAGTCTATACAGTAATAATGATAAATTTATAATGATAAATTTAGAAAGCCTTGGCCTTCTGGATTCGAGCATCGAGTTTCCAGCCTGCCAGTTTTAGAATTCAAGCCATATCTGACCGCGAGCATCATTCAATTCCGCTTCAAAGTTACCTGTGCCAGAAGTCTCGTGGTCTTCTTTGGCGACCAGATAGTAAGATAATTAACACATCGCTTATTGCGGCTTCAGCTGCCAGCCCATGATGACATCGTACGTACTGAGGTGTCCAACTGGCAACATCTCCTTCCGAAGTTCTGCGTCTGGTTACGATTGACGCCTTTACCAGCGACTCCTGCATACCAGACAGCACAACTGGTTGCAGAAGTGAACTTTCTCCAGGTGAGCCGCCGGGATTAGTCCGAATTAACCTCTATACTTATACTATATAGTCATTACTATATTGTTAGCAAGTAGTTGGCACCATGTCAATTACCTGGGAGAGCTATGGCGCTCACGTGAGTACCGCTGGTAACTCACAACAAACTTCAAGTCAAATGGCTCGGCCCTGCATGGCGTACAACACTGGACACGCAGCATCTAGGCGCCCGTTGTTTTACAAAGCAAGTCGGTTATAGGCTAGTTACGTACGTGGTGCCGGGGTTTGTGTGTAATCGCCAGATGTAATGTCCAATTCAAAATGACGGTGTATGCCTCCGTTCTCTGTTGTCTGCCGTATCATGCCTTTGCCTCTCGCGCCGAAGTGGGAACAAGAGCTTCACAGGACCACCCATTTTGCGTCATGTGCTTATGGACCCTAACGGATTGCATCTGATGGCGCGGCCCACCCAAGTTCTTCCACGCTTGCAGAAACTAATATAAACCCGGGGTAGAACAGAGATGATCACAATTGCTTCCTAACATGGCTCCCGCAAACACCTTCACTTTTATTCTGTCCAAGGACAATGCGTTATATCTGATAACAGCATTTGGATTCGTATGTTCTCTATCATCGTCTGATTAATTGGTATCATTGACGAAATCCACAAAGGTTTCTCATCTTGCGTTCAACAGACTTGAGCCGAGACAACCAGCTGCATTATTGACGTTGTTGATTGTCGTTCCGGGAGTCCTAAGCACGACTTTGCTACCATATTTCAGTCATTGGATTTCTGCCACATTTACTTTCTTAATCTATTACCTGGTCTTGAGTTTCTCCGTTGTTGCTTATCGGTTGTCTCCGTTCCATCCGTTAGCTCAGTATCCAGGCCGAACACTCGACAAGGTGTCCAAGCTTTGGGTGGTACGTTCTTCCAACCCTGATGCCTTGATTTTCCTAATTGGTCTGATTTCGTAGGCATTTGGTACCAAGCGGGGAAAGCGATATCTTTATCTCCAAGATCTTCACCAGAAGTATGGAGATGTGATTAGGACGGGTTAGTCAAGGATTTGCCGTGATTAATCTTCAAAGGTCTGATTCAGTTTAACAGGTCCGAACGAGATTTCTATCCGTGATTCATCGATTATCGCACCGCTCCACGGGACACAAGGTCTTCCCAAAGGTCCTGGTAAATTTTCTAGCAATTTTATTGAGTGCCTGACGCATTAACTGCCATGACTTTCGCACATAGCACAAGAAGGCAGGAAGCTGAAATCAGCTCTCCCTAATCTTGCCGGCATAGGTGATCGTAAACTACACATGGAACGGAGATCACATTGGCTACGAGGTCTCAATGCTGCAGCTCTCAAGGACTACGAACCCATAATCAGCAAGAGGGTCACACAACTTGTTGAACAGCTTGAGAGTAGTGTGGGAAAGAATATCGATTTATCCATGACACTGAGTTACTTCGCGTACGTTCCGTAACATTTCGTGGCTTAGCGGATTTTTGTGTGCTGACAACGGCTTGACGGCAGGTATGATTTCATGAGGGATATGGCGTAAGTTTTTCCTGGCCGTTTTCTATATTACTACGATTTTAAATATTTCAAAGGTTCGGCGGAGGCACTGAAATGCTACGGGATGGCGATGTGAACAATCTTTGGAAAATACAAGATGACGGCTTTTGGTACGATGATATCCATTTTGCTGCAATGTCTGAATGATATCATCATTTTATAGCTCTGGAGCATTCTTCGGACATATACCATGGATATCTTCATTTTCCCACTTGCTCACATGCTTTACGGGCGACCTTGTCAAGTTTCGTAGGTTCGGTGAAGAGAACGTCGAGAAGCGAAGACAGGCAGGTTCGCAATACAAGGACTTGTTTTACCACTTGGTACAGTGTTTCTTCTGCGCACAAACGCCTCTGATGGTGCTGAGACAACTTTGGAAATCTAGTTTGACGAGGGCGGTATCGATAAAGCACCTCCTAGCATAGAACAAGTAGCATCCGATGGATCACTTGCTATCGGCGCAGGTATGCTTGTTTTGGATCGCACAACATGTTGTCAAATAATTGACTTTTAAAGGCTCGGATACGACTGCTACAACCTTGAGCAATTTGTTTTTCTTCCTGATGTCAAACCACCAGGCATACACGCGTCTTCAAGCGGAGGTAGACAAATTTTATCCCAAAGACGAGGACAGCTTGAGTACCAAGTACCACGGAGATATGCCTTACTTGACTGCGTGCATGTCAGTAATGCGTCTTCCCATTCATACTCGCTTTCACGAACTCGACTCTTATGTTCGTTCCACAGAAACGAGACATTGCGTTTATTCCCCGTCGTCCCTGGAGGAAGCCAACGAGCGTGTTACAAAGGGATGGGCGCGAGAATGTTGGGTTCCTAGTGAGTGGATTCCTTTTCGTAACGTTTTTAATTGAGTGAATTTCTCGTATACGCAGTTATATTCCT
This sequence comes from Sarcodon aspratus, assembly GCA_003313825.1. NCBI lineage: Eukaryota > Fungi > Basidiomycota > Agaricomycetes > Thelephorales > Thelephoraceae > Sarcodon > Sarcodon aspratus. Next base: position 15,754 of record QLOR01004267.1, on the reverse strand, counting down.
GAAGGCACGGTCGTCTCTGCCACTTTCTATGCCATCCAACGCGACCCAAGAAACTTCTCTCCTGGCGCGGATATTTTCTGGCCCGAGAGATGGCTGATCGCTGAAAAGAAGGACTTTGTCGCATTCCCTTCATCCTCATCTCCAGTTGCACTTACCCGTCCAAAGGATTTCATTCACAACGTTGATGCATTCGCGCCGTTCTCATATGGACCTGCGAACTGCGTCGGCAAATTCCTTGCTTTGCAAGAGATGAAGACCGTCATTTGTCACATGGTGCAAAAGCTTGATATGAGATTTGCTGACGGATATAACAGTAATAAGTGGGTTGAAGACTTGCGGGAACATTTTATTATGAGAAGGGGAAGTTTGCCTATTGCACTTTCTAGAAGGAATTGAAAGATGGGATCGTTTTGAATTAGATCCTGAACAGAGGCAGCTTGGTGGATGTGTAGTTTTTTGCAGCAGACCTTGCACGCGACAGCGTACTAATGATTCAGCTGTTCGCATTCAGTTTTTATGTGTACTATAGTTAATTGGATCGAATTTGAAGGACCCCCACTCAGAAAATCATCAGGAAGATAATGTAGTAAGACGCGGCCGACTAAGACGATCAAGAATGTGCGACTGGTTGTTTGGGTTACGTCTGCTGTTCAGGAAGTCACCGGCAACAAGCCTGATTTATTGATTGATCCGGCGGCCCTCTGGAGGACTTTGAGATGAAGAGTACATTTGCGTTAGGTTCGTTCGATGTAGTAGATAGTAGACAATAACGTGAAGAGTGGCTGCATTTTACAAAACCCATCCGAACAACAACACTGCTTGGCTACTGAAATGGCTTGAAGCCTTTTGAATGACAAGGCGGGTAGCTTGCTAATATGCTGTCGTAATCCGATTTCTATTCCCTTAATCGAACTGTAAGCCAGATGAAACTGACGACGGTAAGGATGTTGTTGTATGGCTTCTTAAATAATCAATGATGAGAACATGGTGAACATGAGAGAAATATACACATACAGCATGACAGGAACAGACGTAAACACAATTTACCCCCATGATCAATGGAATTGTTCTGAACTCCGGCAATAAGTATCGGACAGACTGCCAAAATGCCAGTCATCTCGTAGAAGATCAAATTACCCATCGTTGGGCAATGAAGCTGAAAGAGGTCGAGTCCTAAGATCCCCATATAAGAAGTATTTGAAGGCATTCGGCCTGCGAGTTGTTGAATACTATAGACAGCCTGCATAGTTTTTTGCTCAATAGACCGGGACCATTGGCGTCGAACCTTGTTGCCCGTTTTTTCAACAACGATGAAGACGAGATCAGAAGTTTGCATTCCGTTGTTAACGGGTAAGCGTGTCGTAGAGGTAGCAAGGTACAGTGGGAGTTTACCGGTTACCTGTCTGGGCCTCGGGTTATCCCGGCCGAGTGAGAACCCTTCCAGTTCTACCGGGATTATCCGTTCAATTGTCCACCGTGACGGAGATCATCTTACTCAGAAGCCTCAGAAGGGCAAGCTGAGCATCCGTGTCTCGGATACTCGTCTTACTTCATTCGACGTTAGGACAGGTCGACGAACGACGTAGAGTTTATTGACGCGGATATAGCTGGTGTATGAACAAGGTGCATTCCTACCTCGCGATCCAAATCACTGATGTTCAACATAGGTATGGGCCATATCGCTCATAATCCGAGAAGTGTTCGAGCAGAGCACTGTAGTTGGTTAACTAAAACTCAAGGTCTTTGATGCAGTCGATGCAAAGAGGAAGGATTCTAAACGTATACACCACGTCTATCTTGCCAACAACTCACGGAGTTAATTCGGGCGGATATATCTGACTCGGACGCAGACTCTCGTCAGTCAGCGTCCATCAAGCGTTGGTCTAGAATTAGAGTCTTCAGCGTCAAATATCTATGCTAAGGTCAACGACATAGTTTGTTTGTCTACTTCTGCCCACGTTCCGGGTCCTCGTTGACTGCTTTGTTACATGTGTCGATTATGTCCGTCAATCGGAGTTGTTGGAAGTCTTTGTATAGTAAACCAAGTGCGATATTTACCTTTCCGATCTGAGACTTCAGACCACAATCACTAATCATAGGATTCTATATGTTTAGCGAGTATCTTCAATTTTCCGCAGTTGCAGAACCAGGCATCTGGATGTCCCTGCGCTTTGCAAAAAAAGTCGGTTCATACTGGTTGGAACCTGATACGTTCCTTTGCGGAGACCCAAGCAACTATTCGTAATTGTAATTGGCCAAGTACTACTCTGGTAACATTCAAACCAAAACTGACAGAGTACACTCCAGTCCACCGCCATCTGCCTACCCTCGCAAGTCTGTTCCTTTTACATCACGTGCCCGGATGGCGACGAAGTGAACTCAATTGTCGTTATTACGGTATAAATTCCCAGTGCAGGGTGGAAAGGATTGCAGGTTTCTTCTACTATGGATCATACAGAATCCATCACATTATCGCTGTCCATGTCCAAGCACAGTACGCTGTATCTGATAACAGCTCTGGCTTCGTACGTTGTATCACATTGTCTACCTGATGATCACCATTGACAAATTTAAAAAGATCGCTCATCTGGCATTTAATAGGGTTGAACCTAGAAATCTAGCTGCATTCTTGATGCTATTGATTGTCCTTCTGGGAGTCCTAAGCGCATTTCTGCTACCACATTCCAGTCATTGGATCTTTTCTATAGCTACCGGTACTGCCTTCTCAACCCACTGCCTGATCTTGAGTTTCTCTGTTGTTGCCTATCGATTATCTCCATTCCATCCGTTGGCTCAATATCCAGGCCGAACACTCGATAAGATATCCAAGCCATGGGTGGCACGTTCTTTTCCAATCTGGTTTTAAATGCCTACATATTGATCGGATTCCGTAGGCATTTGTTTCCAGACGAGGAAAACAATATCTTTACATCCAAAACCTTCACCAGAAGTACGGAGATGTGGTCAGGATAGGTCGGTCAAATATTGATCTTTGTTGATTTCGAAATTTGATCCAGTTTACCAGGACCGAACGAGAGTTCTATCCGTGATCCGTCGATCATTGCGCCACTCCAAGGGATACACAGACTTCCAAAGGGCCCTCGTAATTTTTCAGCTAACTTATTGTGTGGATCATGAGCTAACGACTTCTATGGCCTCGTATAGAACATGACGGTCGGCTATCCCTAACCTTGCCGCTATCCGAGATCGTTAGCAACACATGCAACGGAGGACCCACAGGCTTCGAGGCCTCAATGCTACAGAGGGCCTTTGGAAAATCCAGGAAGAGGGCTTTCAGTACGATAGTTTCTTTTATACCTTTTCTGCGACGTTCTATCAAGAACTACACGAATCCGTAGATCCGGGGCATTCTCAGGACACCTACCATGGATCACTACGTTCTCCCGTATGCTCACAAGCTTTAGGGGTGGAATCGGAAATTTTCCTCAGTTCGGAAAGAAGGTCGTTGAAAAGCGAAGACAAGCAGGTTCGCAGACCAAGCACTTGTTTTATCATTTGGCAAGTATTGTTCTATCGCTTGAAACGCGTCTGCCCACGCTAATTCTGCTTAAAACCCTAGTTTGACGAGGGTGGTGTTGATAAGGAACCTCCTAGCTTAGAACAAGTATTGTCTGACGGCTCACTGGCTATTGGTGCAGGTAGGCTCATTTTGAATCACATTTTACGTTGTCGAGTAATTGTTTTCAAAGGCTCTGACACGACTTCTACGACGTTGAGCAACTTGTTCTGCTGCGCCATATCAAACCAGCGAACGTACGCGCGTCTTCGAGCTGAGGTGGACAAATTTTGTCCTGCGTAGTACATGGACAGTTTGAGCACAAATTACCACGGAGAGATGCCTTACTCAACTGCGTGCATGTTAGTGATTCGTTTATCTCATATCTTCTGACTCTAATGAATGCATTTTTTTCTTGTCTTTCTACCATAGCAATGAAACGTTAAGATTGTTTCCTGTAATCCCAGGAGGGAGCCAGCGGGGGTGTTACAAAGGGATGGGCGCAGGAATGACAGGGCCATAGTGAGTGAATTCTGTAGCAGCCTTACTTTATTCTGTAAAGTCTCGCCCAAACATTTTCTAGCCTGAGAGATAGCTTATTGCTGAGAAGATAGTATCCTCTTCCCGACCTCTTCTCCAGGTACGCTTGTCCCCCTCCCCCCCCAAGGATCTCGTGCACAACGTAGATGCATTCGTGCCATTCTCATATGGCCCCGCGAATTGTGTCGGTAAATTCCTTGCTCTACAAGAGATGAAGACCGTCGTTTGTCATGTAATCCAAAAGCTTAATATGAGATTTGCCGACGGGTACAATAGTAAGAGGTGGGTTGATAATTTGGAGGAACATATCATTTTGAGAAAGGGAACCTTGCCTGTTGTTTTAACAAGAAGGAATTGAAAGACAGGACGGTTTTTTGAAACGTGTCCTGGAGACTTGACTACGCAACCATGCTGAATATTCCTTCGTCTCGGGCCATGTCTACTGTTGGGGATTTCAATAGGCGATTCGGTGCAGGGTTAAGAGAGAAAACAATCTAGCATTATATTGATATGTAGATAAAAAATAAATAGTTTTGTGAAGTGGCTCTCCGGACTGCATGGTGGTGTTGATGATACATAACTGGCCGCTGAAATGTTTAGCAGATTTGGAAGGTATTAAGATGGGCAGCATGATTTCGCCGTTGTCAACCGGCGAGTCTGAATCCATTGGCAAAACTGTGAGCCCAATGAAACTGGCAAGGGAAATATGTCATAATAGAGCTCTCTCGGGCTGACGCTGAAGAAAAGGCGAGATCTTGATTGAGAACGCGATGAGCATGACCCAACGGTGGCATGGTGAGATCAGACGTGTACTGAGTCTACTCCGTGGATGGCTCAGATGACGACGTGATCGTCCTTAACTCCTGCAACAGGTACTGTCCAACAGACTCAAACGGCAAGTTTTTGAAGTCGTTAACCATCCTGTAGAAGCTCGATATGTGCAAGGTTGAAAAAAAGGCGATTCTTCTGACCACCTTGAATTTGGAGACAAATAGCCTCTAGAGAGAGTCGTTGAATACGTACTAGACAGCTTCCATCAATAACAGACCACTGAAGATGGCAACTGAAGTGCGTACCAGGCTTCGTTCATAGTATCCTGGCTTGTAGCTTCCAAATCTCCAACGTAATTGTGTCACCGGTCGGACAGATTTTGTGTCGGTGATATCGATGATGATGGGTGGAGGTGGGTGGAGGCGAGAATCAAAGCTGGGCTCCACTGAGAGCAAACGGTTGGACGTGCTCAATAGCGATGTGGGTCCAGGTGCAAGTCACTGGAGCTGGAGCCGCCAGAATTCAGCCCGTATATCCACCCACATAACGGCTTCGAGAGTTCACCCCACAAGTGAGCATCCATCAAAATTCGTGGCATCACGATTATCACAAAAGTCTGTCTCGAATATTATTGGAACACAGCTCATCGTGTCTGTGGCGTTTTCTTTGTGTCAGCGGAGGACTCTAATACGTTCACCTTCATACAACAGCCTAGCGCATTGCTATTTTGGAGCCTTGTTCCATCATCATGCATGGACTTCCAATACTCACCTCGAGGCTCGAGTCTCAGCCTTCTGGCACTATCAGTCTGGGATCTCTGTAGTTGTAGTCATTACGACATCAAGTAGGCATCCGTCGTGTTACATAGAAATTCGATTTATACTGGTTGCAAACCACGACATTATTATGCTGTGGCCGGGTAAATATCCGTAAGTGTATTGATCCGATGAAATGTCTAATTCAAACTGACCGTGATGATCGTTTACCTTCCTTATCTTTACATAGTCTGCCGTACTCTGCCCCGGATTTTATAACCGAAATTAAAGGACGACTCCCACAGGTTCATGTTAGACGAATCATGAGTCATGAAGAAATCCAATCAGACGCCCAGTTTGCGCAGCTAACACTTTCGAAACATTTCTTGATATGGAACGGTGACGATTCAGCTGCCTACCACCATGAATCCCATAGAGTCCATCATATTGCCACTGTCCAAGCCCAGTGCATTGTACCTAATAGTGGGTCTTGGTGTCGTACGTTGCGTTCTATTGTCTACCTGATGATTATCGTTGATGTAAAGCTCCATAGGCTGCTCATCTGGCGTTCAACAGATTTGAGCCGAGAGAGCCTGCTGCATTATTGGCATTATTGATTGTCCTTCCAGGAGTTGTAAGCACGACTCTGCTACCACATTTCAGTTACCGGGTTCTTGCCATGACTACCGCCTTCTCGACTTATTACCTAGTTCTGGTTCTTTCCACTGTTGCGTATAGATTATCTCCATTCCATCCGTTAGCTCGATATCCAGGAAGAATAGTCGACAAGATATCCATGCTTTGGGTGGTAAGTTCTTCCATATACGATATTTTATGCGCTCGTTAGTTGATCCATAATTTAGGCGTTCACTGCAAGCCATGGGAAACGATTCATTTATATTGATAGCCTTCACAAGAAGTATGGAGACGTGATTAGGATAGGTTTTTCGAGGACTTTCTCATTTTTACTTATTAAAACTCTGATCAAGTTTAATAGGACCGAACGAGATTTCTATCCGCGATCCATCGATTCTCGTGCCACTATATGGAACCAAGGGTCTACCTAAGGGTCCTCGTAAGTATCCCACCTAATTTATCACGTGTTTAGTCCATTAATTGCACTCAAACTCTCGTATAGAACATGATGGCCGGAAGCTGAAGTCAGCTATCCCTAGTCTTATAGCTATTGGTGATCGTAATCTACATATGCAACGGAGAACAAATTGGCTACGAGGTCTCAACGCTGCAGCTCTCAGGGATTACGAACCCATAATCAACCAAAGGGTCACACAACTTGTTGAGAAGCTTGAGGTTAGCTCAGGATCAACTATCGATTTATCCAAGATATTGAGTTACTTCACGTACGTCCCGTGACATTTAATGGTACTGCGAGCTATCCAAAGCTTACTTTGATTTGGCTTCAGGTATGATTTCATGAACGATATGTCGTAAGCACTTTTCTATCTTCCCTTTTTTCTAACCCACGCAATTTACGGATGATTCCTATATATTTGAAGATTTGGTGGGGGTATTGAAATGATGCGTGATGGTGATGTCCATGGCCTTTGGAAACTGCAAGACATAGCATTCAAGTGTGACAATCATTTTCATTCCACTGCAGTATCTGATCGAAGTCTTTATTATTCTGTAGGGTTGCGGCATTCTTTGGATATATACCATGGATGGCTCCGTTATCTCTCCTCTTTATATTCTTTTCGGGTGGGCTCTCCAAGTTTCGTCAACTCGGCATGGAGACAGCTGAGAGGCGAAGACAGTCAGGTTCGCAGACCAAGGACTTATTTTATCACTTGGTATGTTGTTGTCTTTAAGCTGACACGTCCGTCGAAGCTTATTTCACTTTGAAAACTAGTTTGACGAAGGTGGTATTGATAAAGAGCCTCCCAGTTTGGAACAAGTCATGTCTGACGGAGGACTGGCTATCGCCGCAGGTAGGTTTCGTCTCTGAATTGCACTACACGTTATTGAATGTTTTTGTTAACAGGCTCAGACACGACCGCTACAACAATGAGCAACTTATTTTTCTTGCTCATGTCAAACTACCAGGTGTATGCACGTCTTCAAGCTGAGATAGATAAGTTTTATCCTAGAGAGGAGGACAGCTTGAGTACCAAGCACCACGGAGATATGCCTTACTTGACTGCATGCATGTTAGTAATGCATTTCGCTTGTCGCTTCTGACCTCACTGATATAATATTTCTATTCTTGTGGTGTACCTAGAAATGAAACATTACGTTTGCTCCCTGTCGTCCCAGGAGGAAGCCAACGAGCGTGTTACAAAGGGATGGGTGCGAGAATGATAGGCTCGTAGTGAGTGAAAGTTTCTATTGCCACACTTTTCGTTTGGTCAATTTCTCGAAGCTACATTCCTGAAGGAACAGCAGTGTCTGCAAATTTCTATGCCATTCAACGCGACCCACGGAATTTCTTTCCTGGCCCAGACACTTTCTGGCCTGAAAGATGGATTATCGCTGAGAGGGAAGACTATGCCGTCAACTCTTCGTCCATGTCTTCGCAGACTCCTTCTCTGGTTGCACATAACCGCCCAAAAGATTTTGTACACAACGTGGATGCATTCACGCCATTCTCGTATGGTCCCGCCAACTGTGTCGGCAAATTCCTTGCTCTACAAGAAATGAAGACGGTCGTGTGTCACGTGTTGCAAAAGCTTGAGCTGAGATTTGCAGATGGATACGCTGCTGAAAAGTGGTTTGAGGATTTGGAGGAACATGCGATTTTTAGGAAGGGGAGTCTCCCCGTTGTTGTTACGAGAAGGGGATGAAAGGTAGACCAGGTTTGAATGGCGACTGGAGACTTTGTTCTGCGAGTATGTATTCCTCTCCAGAAGTCGTACAAAGTAAAAGGGTATGTTTCACGGTGTCCGCATGACCTTTATTTTGTACTTGTAGATTGAAACAACATTGAAACAACATTCTGAATTTGGAAGAAATTCGAGAATCAAGATACGGCAGAGTATTTATTTCGTATCGACGATCTACGTCTGCTGTCCAGCGGTATGCGCTCATAACCTTTCAAGAGGAAGAGTGCTGCGTCAGTTCGACATAGTAGTGCTACTCACTGATGTCACCCTTGGGGTGTCATTCAAGCTGTGTCTTTCTTCCCCGCTCTCTCCTGCCCGTTGGATGACAGCTTCAACTCGGGAAAATGCAACGAATGTCTGCCAAAATTAAGGTATGATTAACATATTTCGTTTTGTACAGATAAAAATTCTCCGTGAAGTCGACTGAACGATTTTTGTCCGAGGAACACCAAGTGTAAATTAATGAGACAGGTGCGGTCAGTTTCTCTAGTTAGTTACTAGTAGTGAATCCCTGACTCTCTCCATTTAGAAGACCGTCGTAATTGCGGGTTCCAGGGATAATCGATAAAGAGCTCACGATTAGTACTTTTTGTGTCTCGGCCCGGGCACGTTTCTCGTGAAAGAGTATGGTACTCTGCGGTTTCTCAGGATCACGGCTTTCTGGTGCAAAATACGATGTCTCAACATTCTCAACTCTGTAACACTGCCAACTGAGAGTCCAACGGATCGGTAGCGCTGCGGGATGTATTCCAGAGTCCCCAATTCGTCTCCCTTTTCACATTTTAGTCCGTGGAGGGATGCCCAGATCTAGAGCCATATATTAATTTGCAAATCACGATGGTTACTAGTCAATTCATTTTTATTTTCTTGCTTGAAATCTAATACTTATGTGATAGACAGTTAGCATGCCAAATCAAAACACTCTCAGGATCAAGTGCCAAAGACGTGTTTACCTCGAGGCGTTGCCTTCATTATAGTTTCTCGGAGTGCGCCTTGCCTTATGATGGTGGGGAGATGTCAAACAAACTGGTAAACGCAGGTCTTCCACGTTGTTTGAATACGCTATATCTCCCTCGGATACTGAATGACTCGATGTTCAGTTGCACATGTCCGAGTCTCTCTCTTTATGGACTCCACAGAATTCGCCACATTCCCGCTGTCCAAGCATAACGCGTTGTCTCTCGTAGCAGTTCTTGGCCTCGTATGTCATGTTCTATTTTCTGTTTGATGACCATCGTTGATAAAGGCTCTAAAGGGTGCAGCTGCTCATTTGGTGTTCAACAGAGTAGAGCCGAGAGAGCCCGCTGCATTATTGACTTTATTGATCGTCCTTCCAGGAGTTATTAGCACGACTCTGCTACCACATTTCAGTCACTGGGTCCTTGCTATAGCTACCACATTCTCGACCTACTACCTGGTTCTGGTCTTCTCCACTGTTGTGTATAGATTGTCTCCGTATCATCCCTTGGCTCGTTATCCTGGCCAAACACTCGATAAGATATCCAACGTTTGGGTGGCAAGTTCCTTCACATTAGACATTGTATGCCCTCGCAAATTGATCGCGTTTTTTAGGCATTTGTTGCCAGGAGGGGGAAAAGATTTTTCCACGTTCACGAACTTCACCAGAAGTATGGAAATGTGATTAGGATAGGTCAGTTGAATATCTTTTATTATTACTCATTAGGAAGATCCTAATCAGGTTTAATAGGACCGAACGAGATTTCTATCCGTGATCCATCGATTGTCGAAGCACTCCATGGAACACAGGGTCTACCCAAGGGTCCTCGTAAATATTCTAACTATTTTATTGTGTGTCAAACTGGTTAAATGCTATCACCCTCTCGTATAGAACATCAAGGTCGGAAGCTGAAGACGGCCATTCCCAGTCTTATTGTCATCGATGATTTTAATCTACATATGCAACGGAGGAGGCATTGGTTACGAGGTCTCAATGCTGCATCTCTCAGGGATTACGAACCCATAATCAGCAAGAGGGTCTCACAACTTGTTGAGCATCCCGAAGTTAGCTCGGGATCGACTGTGGATCTATCCCAGATGTTGAGTTATTTTGCGTATGTATAACGTTTACGAGTGCGGCAAACTATTCGACACTTACTCTGGCTTAATCTCAGATATGATTTTATGAATGACATGTCGTATGCTCTTTCTGTTCTTCTTTCTAACCTACGCTGATTATGGATAACCCTCGTGTATTCAAAGGTTTGGTGGAGGTATTGAAATGATGCGTGACGGCGACGTACATGGCATTCGGAAACTACAGGAAAATGCATTTCAGTGCGACATCATTTCCATTTCACTGTAATATCTGATGGAAGCCTGTATTATTCTGTTAGCTCTGCGGCATTCTTTGGGCATATACCATGGTTCGCTCCGTTCTCCTTCCTTTTCACATACTTTCCGGGCGGCCTCTCCAAGTTTCGTCAGTTCGGCAGTGAAACGGCTAAGAAGCGAATCCAAGAAGTTTCGGAGACAAAGGACCTATTCTATCATTTGGTACCTTGTTCTATCTTCGATCCAACATGTTCGGCGAGCCTGATTCTACTCCGCAAATCTAGTCTGACGAGGGTGGTGTCGACGAGGAACCTCCTAGCTTGGAGCAAGTGTTATCTGACGGAACACTGGCTATCGCCGCAGGCGCGTTTGTCTCTCAAGCATACTACATGTTGTCGAATGACTCTTTTTCAAAGGCACAGAAACGACTGCTACAACCATGAGCAACTTATTTTTCTTGCTCATGTCAAATCGCCAGGTGTTCGGGCGTCTTCAAGCCGAGGTGGACAACTTTTATCCAAAAGACGAGAATAGCTTGAGTACCAAGTACCACGGAGATATGCCTTACTTGAATGCATGCATGTTAGTATGCCATTTTCTTCTCCACATCTAAACTAAGACCTCTATTATGTTTATTTCCACAGAAACGAAACATTACGTTTATTTCCTGTTGTTCCAGCAGGAAGCCAACGAGGGTGTTACAAAGGGATGGGTGCGAGAATGATAGGCTCCTAGTAAGTGGATTGTTCTCTGTCACCGGTCTTTTATCGTTTACTGGTCGCAGCTACATTCCTGAAGGAACAGCAGTTTCTTCCCACTTTTATGCCACCCATCGTGACCCACAAAATTTCTTCCCTGGGGCGGACACTTTCTGGCCAGAAAGATGGCTTATCACAGAAGGAAAAAACGATCTTTCTTCTTCGTCCCGATCGTCGCCGACTTCTTCTCCCGTTGTCACTCCAAAGGGTTTCGTGCACAACATGGACGCATTCACGCCGTTCTCTTACGGCCCCGCCAACTGCGTCGGCAAATTCCTTGCTCTACAAGAGATGAAGATAGTCGTGTGTCATATGATGCAAAAGCTCGAGCTGAGGTTTGCGGAAGAGTACGATAGTAAGCAGTGGATTGAAGATTTGCAGGAACATTCTATCTTGAGAAAGGGAAGATTGCCCGTTGTTTGTAGCACTCGAAGGAATGAAACGTAGGCAAGCTTTTTCTGTGATCGCTTCTCCAAGGAGACTTGGATTCTGCGAGTATGTGATATTTCCCAAAAGTGGTCGTACGGCCCAGTGTGTAGGTTTCAAGCGTCCGCATGACCTGTATTGTTGTACTTGTAAAGTGGAAGAAAGCTACGACGTGACAGTTCTGAGTGGGGGATGTTCCAAGTCAGGCCCGGGATGCATCAACGAAGGATCAAGAAGCGACAGACTCACGATCATTACATTGCGATCAATCATATTACACACTCTTGCGATGAGGGCAGAGAGGGTCAAAAATACGACAAAGATCGACAAACACATTCCCAAACTCATGGAACGTAGATAAGAATGTCTAAGAACTTTGATCATGACAAGATAACTGACACCAATTGAGACGCTACAAGTTGTCCATCTGGTTAACAGATGCTTCGTGGTGCTGGTCCTCCCCGTCAATCAATACCTATTATGACTGAATTTCGACATATATATAATCTTGGCTAAAGCCCATATGCGATCATAAGGGCTTTGGCCAAGAATACACTGTCGAAAACAGGCAATGTTTGGGTATTATATCGACTAAATCTTCAGTTATAAACGCGGACTTCTTGTTTAGATGAAAAATCTAACCGTGATTGGTAAAGACGGGATTGAATGACATTGCTAGGACGTGAATGGGGGGTATCGTTTAAATCTTTGGATGTGATTGCCTGTATGCGGATTCCGAACGATGACTGTGGCATTCCCAAGCTAAGGGGCGAGAGGGCCGTTTTCAGGTGAGAGAATAGCGACAGAGTATATAGATGCGCACTTGAAATCTGGTCCCGCTTCTTTCGAGGCATCGGAAAATCCCATAAATTGTCTCCATGAACAGAAGAGAGCACCATTGCTCAGTGAAAGCAATGCCCGATGCAGAAATTCACATTGGAGTAATCGTGATACAAGCGTCCCAACTTGTTCGGCTTGGCCACCGTCGCAAAAAGAAGTGTCGAACGAGTCTTTCACGAATCTTGGCCTGAAATAAGATCCACAAACGAGCGGATGGAACGAAACGAAATAATCACATCTATTACTAGTAGCCACAATCCTACATCCTGAAAAGAGTACTTGACAGTCAATATGTTGGAGTTACGACGTGAGGACGTAGATGTGAGTGGGATTGGATAGGAGGGACTGGTCAAGGGAAAACTTGTCAACAGGTAGGAGGCTAAGGAACTGAGAGCGGGGAATCGGACCATTCCGGCGAAGATTCCGTGGCCGTGGAATACGCCAAAGTTCTCACACTCGACCACTGCTCCTTCCCCGACTCTCTGACGTAAGGAAGAGGGAGGGTTCTGTTTTGTCGAAAAAGTTTTCCCATCACCAAAAGTCACTTTTGACATGTGAAACTGTTTCCTATTATGGCAAATAAAACTATACAGCTATAGCCTTTTGTCGACAAAGTTTTCCCATCACCTATTTTCATGTGAAAAATTTCCTATTATGGATAATAGACTGATACAGCTGTATGTAGCCCGGTGTAGCGCTTCTGCTTGACCTTAATCATAACAATACATAAATCTATCTTGCTCCATACACAAACGATACACATAACCTTACAAAAATACACACATAACCCAAAAAAAAACACACACACATAACCCAAAAAAACACACATCACAAAAATTACATTATTTCACCAAATAAAAATGAAGCCGCTTGTTACAATAAGCCCTGTAGTATTGACTCGGAATTTGAATCCTCCATGATTCTTCTACTCTAACGAGTATCGAACAGAGTGCCTCAAGAGGTTGTTGTTTGATGAACTCCGTTTAGCTGCCACTGTACACTTAAAACTCGCCCAGAAAACTAAAGCTTCCTTAATTTAATCCATCACTGATGACATGCGATCACATCCTGTCGCCTTTTTAGTGCGCACATGAAATGAATGTACTCTCTACAGTAAGTCATTGAATCCGGTCCCGTTCTAACCGTGGGAAATCGCGCGGGAGCCGCCGAGAACAAGCTGAGACACCTTGGTGCTTGCTCAAACTCGCATTTTGGCAAGGAGCAGTCGGAATTGAATGGGAATGCTTACCAAGTACTGACCTGTGTGTGAGAGCAAGAAAGAGGGCCAGAGACGAGCTCGGGAAAGCCTTTTTTCTGCAGCTGTGCCAAAAAAAAGGATGCCGAGAAGCCGCTTTGGGACTACCGTTCGATGCCCCAGGCGCGAAACAGCTTACACCCGCAGATATTAACGGCATGCTCAGTGTTATATTTAATCAGCTCAGTATATATAAATATATATATATAAAGTCTTAGTACAATGATGATGCATGATGAGTCGGGGACTTGGCGCAAACTTGCGCCGCTACGATGCAGTACAGGCTGTACTTTATTGAATGAGAATCGTGGTCACGGTATGGGAACGTGGGAACAGCCGGTAAGCTTACTAAGCATCAACTAAGGCTCATGTACCTAGAAGTAAATCATTACTTGAAATCATTCATCTCCATCACTCCATCTCTCGGGCCTGAGGCTTTCAGGCACAGCGACTAGATATCTTTGAGTTACGGAACACTTGGTGCATACTGTTTATTGCAGCTATACAGATGTTACAGCTTGAATTTAGTCATATGGTGCTGACAAACTGTTCCTTGGTTCGGGACTAGATGTACGCTGCACATTAGAGATCTGTGACGGGTGGACATCCTCTTTGAGAATAAAAGCATGTGAGAATATAGATAACGAAACAGATAATAGAGATGACAATCAATTCTAATATTACTCCTGACTCTCACGGCCTAGTCCCTGTTTTCGAGCTTCGTTTTCACGGTGCGTCAAACAGTTCACTGTTACGGTGGTACCCTCGTGGCAGAGTGTAAGCAGTGGGGCCTGGTACGGGACTTCCGGTCGATATTGTCCTCACTGAAGTGCTGTGAGCAACGCCGATTTGTGCAATAAAGCCTCAACACTAACTGAAAACAAACAGAGAAAGAGTGGCGAAGGTGAAACTCCGGAATTGCATCGTACGACGCGCAAGGGTCTGGGAAGAGACTCTGTCTGCAAAAATGGTGTCGCTGAGAAGAAGGGGCAAGGTAAGATGATAAGAGATGGTATGGGCAAGAGACGCTAGAGGTTCTCTTATATGACAAGAGACGTAGACCTACTATGAACCCTGTTTCTTCAGATCCGCATGAAACGAGGCCCAGGTGTCGTTGGTGGTGGGTCTTGACTAGCTTGACTTTTTATAACCCATCAGAATACAAGATAATGATGCGTTTTGGTGTTCGGTGTTCTGTGGAGAGAGTGTTCAATTTCAAGCACATTTCAATTGGAAGATCGCTCTGAGAGTTTCAGTAACATTCGGGCAGGCTATCATCACGGAACAGACCTGACTATTCCCAAATGGATCTCTTTTACCGGTGGTCGTCTAGTGGCATCAAATATGTTGGACGGGCTTGGCCAAGGAAAGGTCTTTGTCACAGATCTTGTATCAACCTCTATAACATCCGACTGAATCGGATCTAACACAGACCAGTTGCGGGCGTTCAAATATTTTATGGTTTGAACTCAGCTCGAAGGTCTTGAAGAAAGACTCTGATGGGATATTCATGTGTAGCAGTATGAGTTTTGAAGGAAGCCTGATTAAGCTGCGTCGACTCGGAGAGGTTGGGTTTGAACATGTAGGTGGCACTGAGAACGGCAAGCGGCGGACCAACAATTTGTCCTGGATGATATGTACTGATCTCGAGACTCAACCGTCCTACATCTGCATCTGCATCAGGCACCATAACATCAGGAAATCGGGGAGGCACTTGTATGACCAGTCGGAGTTTATAATCAGTAAGCGGACCGCCAGTG
>QLOR01004261.1:0-39629 GCA_003313825.1 Sarcodon aspratus | reverse complement strand
CATATACAAGATGCGCGGTAACAAGGGGTTCTTCCAAGATCGCCAACATATAACATAAACACGCACAGCCCAATGAAATAAAACAACTGGCACACCCCCACACATTCCTCTCCCCCGGACCCTTCATGCCTCTTGGAAGACAAATTTAAACAACGCTTGTCAACGAGCGGGACAACCGTCGGAATATATATATGCGTCGGATCTTCTCCGGCCTCCCTGTGTCTCTCTCGGCTCCGAAACAACACATTATATACACAATCAAGCCGTGATGTGTCTGTCCGTGTGTGTCTATGCCCCCGACCAACAACTACTCATCCCGACAACATCCGCATTGGTTTCATCGCCAGATAACAACACATCATCAAACTGCTCCTGCTATTAGCCTATTTTACTTTACTACCCATCCGTATCTATCGCGTGCACTCAGATCTCCCTACCGAGCATAGCTTAATAACACGCGCGTCCTCGTGTTCTGCACACCTTTCGAGTCCTGAGTCACTTTTTTTAATTTCATCACAAAACAAACTTCTTCCCTCCAAAAATGACAGACTCCGAGTCCGAATTCTACATACATATTATGTATCTCACATCCAAAACGAGGAAGAAAGGACTGAACACATTCCAATAGAACGAGACAAGTACACATGTACAATAACTAAAGCGTCAAGACCGAATAATATACATGGGTTGTGAGGGTGCCTTGGAGTACAAGTACACGACTAATAACAGGTTAAGCTTGTACGTGTAAGAGAAAGTAAGGCAAAAGGTAAACAGGTAACTACTTCGACGAATGTGTGCGTGTGGGTGTGTGTGCGTGCGTGAGAGACAAAGACAATAAGTACATGCAACACGTATCTGACCTGATGGGGGAATACACTGTGGAGATCCCAAGGTAGACTGAGGGGGATAACGATGCTCAAGAGACAAAAAGACAGAGAAGAAATAGCCATAACGTCCGTATATACCAGCAAGCCGTCACCTTGCTGCCAAGAAAAAAAAAGTCGCCGACGTGGATACCCAAAGACGTTTACGAGGAGTGGTAAAGTAGAAAAACAGAAACAGTAATATAAACAATGCCAACGCACGTTCGCAATTTAACAAGCTATCGGACAAGGAAGATTATACTCCCTTCCCGTTTCCGTATCTCAGATGCTCCAAATTAAGTGGAGTCAACAAAGTGCTGTCTCTCGGTAGACGATTCCTCCCTAATGAATACGGTCCCGTCGCAGAATCACCGTCATTCTCGTAGTCATCATAACCGTATGTATGATGCTGTTGCTGCGTCTGAGAATGTAGAGCATACGATCCCCTAGGCTCATCGTACTCAGAACCTGTCGATCTTGACCCAGGCGTCGCACCATCACGGCTATCTTCTCCATCGCCTGAGGTCACAGCCGCATTCGTAGCCCGATAATCATGTAATGACGCGAGGACTGCGCCATCAGCAGGTACTCTGTTCAACGACATACTCGAAGATATCGGAGGCAACGACGTTCCTGTACTATATCGATGGTGTGGAGAAGGAGAAGGGGGCGATCCATTGGACCGGGCATCTTGTTGCTGCGAGGAAGAGGGTGGAGAAGGCAAGGGGTAAGAATACCCTTGTCCGTAATGATCCTGATTATTTGAGTGAGCGTGTAAAGAATATCCCTGCTGAATCATATTTGTTGAGGACGAAACTTGACGATACCCGCCTATTGGCTCTTCTTCCGATTGGGGAAGAGGAGTATCTGAATAACTCCCATACACGTCCTCAGCCACAGCACTATCTGAAGATGGGTACGCCATAGACACCGAGTATCGGCGGTCCGAGTCTTCGACCCACCCGGACCCTCCCAGGTTCGAAGAAGCGTGCGCATTGTGATTATATGCGTTCGGAGAACGATAAGACGACATTGGTGGGGGATTTGGGTCTGTCATGCGCCGCCTTCGTTCATTCGCGGATGATGGACCTGATGAGGGATAGTACGAGTTTTGCGGAGGGTACTGACCGGCGGGAGAGGATGGCGTAGAAAGGCGAGGATGCGTAGAGTTGACAGTAGGGGGCGTAAATGTGCCCTCCTTTTTTGCCTTTCGCCACTGTTTCCGCAGCTCTTTGAATTCTATGAGACTGGAATCAGCACTGGCAAGGAGAGATACACAAAAGGGTAATGAACAGTACCAGCTGGCAGTCTCCGCGGGCCATGTTTTTGCATGACTACGTGGGCATTCAGGTGATTAAGAGTGCCGTACGCTTTTGCGCAATCTGGCCATGAACAATGATATAATCGTTCGATCTCGTCATATCGCCTTCTCGGTCGTTTCCTAATTGTGGTTCCAGGCAATGAGACAAACGCATATGTTTTGTTGGAATTTGACGGAGACGAAGCCTGATGATCTCCTTGAACCGGATGTTCGGATAGCTGCTGGGTCGAGACAGTAGGCAAATCGGGCGAAATGGAAATAGCAGATGTGGGTGAAGCGGCAGATAAGGAATAAGTGGGGATAGGCGAAGTTCCCCCCATGCCTGTTGATCCAGAGGCAGTAGACGGCCGTGGGCTGTAATTCAATGAGGTGACAGCATTGGCATCCGAACAGACGTCTTCCTGCTTGACATTACCAGTCCAGTGAGAGCGGGATTCACTAGCATAACTGGGGCCAACGGAAGAACCCGTGCTGTCATTACGAGAGTGTTCTGTGTACGAAGTGCGAGAAGTATGCTGGTATTGTAAATCTGGTGGGGAATAAGTGGAGGAGGTTGTATATGAGTTGGAATAACGGCTGGGGGGTTCGATAGAAGAGGGAACGCGGTATGCGGCAGGATGATTGCCGCTAAGAAGGGCAGGTTCGGACATCCTACGGTCGAGGGGAGGTGCGGAAGGAGCGTCCAAGTAGTGCGTTCTATCAGAGCTGTACCGAGATGGATACTGATGGGAAAAGGTAGGCTGATCGTGGGGAGCACTCAGAGGCTGCGGGAAGGAGACAGGCGGCCGCGCCTGAGCAGCTTGAGGAGAAGAATCAGGCGACTCGTCGCAGGGGGTGGCCGTGTCTGCAGAATGTGGATAGTGGTTCTCTGTCCAGGAGGAGTTGGAGGACGAAGAGTGGGGGAACGAGTACATTTGAGAGGCAGAATTACTGGTGGCTGAAACAGAAGATGAGAAGTTGGGGCGATAATCATAATTATAATTGGAGGAAGGAGAATTCCTATAAGCAGAACTCTTGCCGGGTCGAAGGTGGTCAACTGGATAATGATTACTATCCAGATTGACCAGGTGGGACTGGGATATGGAGGAAGCGATGTTATCGAGCTGATGGGTGTCGAGAACGAGCCTTGGGCGGGAGATCAGGGATCCAGAACTAGCAGAGGATGAGGTAGTTGCTGAGGTTGAGGACGCGACGGCAGCAGCAGAGGAGGAGGAGTCTGGAAATGAGTTTGCGGAGGCGAGGGAGGAGGGGTGGTAGAAGAGCATATACGACGAGCGGGAGCGGGCGACGATGGCGACAGGGCGTATGGAACTTGGGTATGGAAGGCAGCAGGAGAGTATAGAACAGCAGAGACGAATAGAAATAAGTAAACGGGATCGAAACCATCTGCTGTGACTTCTCTGCTCATCCACCAAAATACCATTTCACCAGCCGAGCGCGCCTCAGATCGCTTCTTGTCACATAGTCACGTCACTCTCGATCAAGATCTCGCTTAGGTAATGAAACAACTTCTCTTCCATTTTTTTCTGATTGGCTGCCAATATTCAAGAAAATAATATTCCCATAATAATCAAAACCCCCGGCATCTCTCCCGGCGATACGTGGCCGGTTGCTCCCTCTCCCTTGTTTTCTTCTGCAGCCTCCTTCTTGCTATGGCGCCCCCCAATTGATTTTGTCCATCATCTGTCAGCCAAGCTCACGGCTTCCCGTCCTTGCAGTTCCTATATCTGTGCATCCGGTCCAGACTCTCGTCTCGCATGGCGCTCGACTACCATCCCGCACACACATGATCTGCGCAAGAGCAGGGCCGGGGAGACAGAGACAGCAAGGTCCAGAGACGGGGCCAGCAAGCTGCAGACACGGACCGGAGTCCGTCCCTCAATACTTTCCATTCGCAGAATAAATTCATCTCTGCTTTGGGAACCGTGATCGACCATCTGCCGTAATCCGTCCCGTCTTCCTCAACAGTCAAGATTACGCCCGTCAACGACCTTAGGCGTCTTTTCGTTTCAATGCGCGCCAATCCGCATCTGACTGATTGCAACACCCACACTCTCTTTCCTATCTCTCTTTTTCACAACCCTTGAAATCCTCGTGTCTAATCCCCCATTGGCCTCCCCCTCCCGTCCTCCCGGGCCCCCTACCACGACCCTCCCCTTCGCGTCTTCTCCATACAGATGTCTCTCCTTCCACAAAGATTGACTTGGTCCTCGTGCTGTGCAGTGCCGGCATGTGCTTTAATTCCACCATTCGTCCCCATTTTTTATCCAGCGATAGCAAATCTGATAGTCAAAAGAAAAACAACGAAAACTTCCGTTTCGCCTCCGCGTCGGACATTTCCGACGTCTTTCTCACTTTCAAATATTATCCCGTCTCTTTGAACTCTAATGTGGGCCGCTGCTCGTTCTTATTGGCCGGAAAGGTTGCTGAGAATCACAACAGCGACAACAACAATAAACCCCTTCTGAGCATCCGTCACTTCCAGCGACAAGATAAGGCTCAGGGACAAGAGAGGGTATCCATCGGACGCACGGTTCGTCCCTGTGACAGCGATGGAGGCAAATAAAGGTCATGCGTATCGCAACAACACCTTTTGTCACACGCCTTGTCTTGCCGTGACAGGGGGTCTAGAAGAAGGCGCTCGTCCAGTCTTTAGGTTTGCCGCAATGACCCAAAAGTAAATGTACATGTCTGTACGTTTTGATAACGTTTGAACAGAAGAGAACAGTCATTTTTTTCCTCCATGGGTACACCGCCTCAATCTGATCCTGTTGTACAAATCGAAAAATCATGTTCTACATCACTCCACCCCCCGTGTTCTGTATTTTCCAAATCAGGCCGTTGTAAGCGCGGTAGACCGATGTTATATATCAAATATCAGAGTGCTCTCCATATGGATTTCTCAATTGCAGTTCAACATCATGCATAGCACTGTACATTAACGGGATCGTGAGTGCACCGTTCGCTTCTAACAAACGCCATAGAACAGATAGATATCAAACAGCGCACAAGCCATTCAGAATTACTCTTCGGCGGACCAGGGCCGACCGTGCATATACTAAATAGAGATTCGATACAACTTCCCAATTGGCTATAACTTCCCACACTGTGTAATACGTCGGTTCCTGGAGACCTCTGATGCTGAACGAGAATTGTAACTCGTCGTTGACGAAAATGCATCGAGGAGGCAAGGATCAACCGCGGAACCAATCCCGATTCTTACAGGGAATATCCCGGATATCTGTTAAAAAAACAGGACGTGTAAACGAAATTACACGCAGTTCCTGATCATCTTTCACCAATTGAAATGAATATGCGTGAGCCGCAGTAACCACCACTCGACGCTTCGGAACGATTCAACAGGGCACATCGCGAGTTGTATCGGAGAAAGGTATCACAGCAGCAACTTCCACCTCGGACTCCATCACTCAAGTGGAGTGTAGAAACCCAAAACGAGGCGTTGGCACCTACGGAACTGTGCGATATGAAATAAGTAGATCCTAGCGGATTGCATATAAGTAGACCTGGCGGAAAACAGACCAAGCGCCTAAGACAAACTATGGCAAGAGAACTCACACATAGAATACGGTTCTCATATG
The DNA here is from genome assembly GCA_003313825.1 of Sarcodon aspratus. Lineage (NCBI taxonomy): Eukaryota > Fungi > Basidiomycota > Agaricomycetes > Thelephorales > Thelephoraceae > Sarcodon > Sarcodon aspratus. Next base: position 33,846 of record QLOR01004261.1, on the reverse strand, counting down.
GCCCTTCTTCGATTAGGAGTATCCACGGCCCTTAATCGGCCTTGAGTAATAAAAGCGAACGCACAGACGCAATGGACTCCGCGATACGTCCTTCCTTCAACCTTCTTTGTCAATTATGAAAGGGGTCACTGCGATCCGGGCCACAAAACGTCCGCCAAAGTTCCGAATAACAACAGATGCGATATATACGCCTAGATGATCGAGTTTCTTGGGTTTTGGAGGTCGTTCAACGCATGTTACAACATGAGTTTTGTGTGGCAACAGTTCGTTGGAAGAGGGGCAATATGGGTATACATATCATGCCAGATCATACCCCGCATCAATGACGAACTTGAGATCTCCGCCGTGTCATTGGAGCATGGCAACCAAACGAGAAGATGAAGATCTGTATCAAGGCCGACGGGGTTTCAACACTTCTTGTTATCTTGCACAACTGTTATCCTGTTAGATGGATTGGGCGGATCAAGGAGACAGAGCCTAGGTGATAAAAAATGCAATCAACAGTCATCAATAATCACGTACAAGAGCGCTTTCTATGGCGGCACTGGTTTTTCCGGTTTGGGGTATACCATTCAGGTCCTTGTGCCTTGGTTAAAGTCTTAAAGAATATCAAGAGAAGAATGCCATAGCAACGAGTGCTTCCACCGAGTGAATACTTATATACCTATCTACGGTCCGATTTTCTGTGTGCAAAAAGGTATTGGATGTAGTAACCGCACGGGACCGATAAGCTTCAGGGTTCAATATTTTGGGCGTTGATGCGAATTGCCAAATAGGATACCCCATCGAACAGGCGGTCAACTGGTACAGTGCATGGAAAATTCGTCAGGAATGTTGCCACATAGTGGGCCTGACTGCTGTCTTCGGCAATTGATCTTACTGGACGAGCGACGTGAATGAGCAGCTGACGACAAGCCATGGTAAACCTTGACCGAGAAACTGGAGAGATGTGAAGTGTAGGTACTATTCAGGATCCAGGCCGTGCCTATATGAATAACTCGAGGCAAAGTGGTGGTGGTGATGGCATATGATGGTGGTGATGATGATGGCGGTGAAGGGCAGGTTGCACAGAAACGCCAAGAATGTGCGAAAGCATCCTCTGTCCCTCAAGTGCCTCCGCCCGAATCCGAGGATCGTCCGCTCTCAAAAGACATTCACATGTGTTGTTATTCATACGTACATTTCTCAAGCGAGCGCTCATGTTCGCTTGTAAGTACGCTTTGCCTGGCGCGTTTTGTATAAGAAATGGGTAAACCGAAAATGCTGTATTAGGCCCAATCAGATGATTGACCACGCCTTCTTTCACGTTATCATCTACTTGCAGCACGACGCACACCTCCTCTCCAAAACGCAGCAAATTTCTATACTTCTTTAACCTTGTCTTCAAATGCTCAACAAATCGGACCGACGGGATTCCTCTTATTCAGACCCATATGCGGTAGGTTCAATGATCCGACTCATGCGGAGGCACAAAACTTTCCTACTAAGCTCGAGTCTTTGTCAAGGTCAGTTTGGCGATTGATAAGCCAAGCCCATGCCTTGTCTTGAACGGGAACTTTGAGGCCTGAAGGACCGATGAACTGCAGAAAATCACGATTATCAGCCTACTCGTTCATCCGCAATTTGCCAACTGTTACTTGTGTCAAGGCTGGCGCTCGTTCCGACACTGAATTACATATCACAATTCCAAAGCACATGTCGTTTATTCATCTAGGTCATGAGCATCTGTGGTATGCTGTACCTTCGCGGCCTTCTTATGGGTTATTCTTGACCCCAGAACCCGAATTTGATTAGCGAGCAAGCTTTTTCGAATGTTTTTCACGTAAAACTCGGTGCCAAATATTAGGCAGTCAATATGTCTTACACTTCGGTTACATCGGTATGACAGAGGTACGATTGGGGCAACGAGTGATGGCCGTCTCCGACATCCACATTCGTCTCTGAGCGCTTCGTCTATTTTCTTCTCTTCAGGAAGATAGATTATCTCTCCAAGGCGCCACGTCTCGGAAACGTCGTTTGATATCCGTCGACAAGCTAGAACTCTTCAAGATGCATTTCTACTTGACGGCGGGGCTAGAGATTCTCCTAGAGCTTCGCCCTCTCAGAAATGCGAAAGGAACTAAAAATCCAGCCAGGTGACTATGGTCTCTTTCTTTGTATCCATGGCAAGGAAGGTTAGTATTGCCCGTATTTTATTGTTTTTCTTTATACTTACGAGTTTTGGTAGTAGAATGATTTGGATCAATGAGAGAGGACGCCCGGAAGCGCTCGTACACGATGCTCATTACCTGAATCAATCACGAAACTCTCGGTCTGTCTGCCTTCTGGCTAAATGTCGTTGAGACCTACCGCAGTCCGCGGACGCTTACTATATCATCCCAAAAAATCACCCCAGACAATAGGCATATAGTGTCTCGTCTTAGTATGCTGTTATTCTGCGCTCGGCAGAATAATTGAACAGAGTTGGGATAGCTTGGAGAAGACAGAGACGTTGGCCAATACGATGATAATGGCAATTTGAATGCGTGAGCTATTATCAAAACGTTCCGCCTTTGCCTATCTGAGGTCATTCAACCAGCGATCTCGCTACAACATGTCCGGTGGGCCGGTGGCTGTTCGCGGGGATACGGTTATAGTTGTTCGCTGAGATGCGATTACTGCTCTTGATAAGTTCGATAATAGAACCACAGTTAAGCTGTAGTTCGACTTCGACCTCATCGATTGCACGAGATTCAACTCTCTGACGCTCGGCTGTCTTTTCTAGTCGCACCTGTTGTTACGGGGCTTGTGCAGATTACGTTAATGCCTGGTCGACGTAAGACACCCTCTCTTCTAGGTTTGCTCCTAGTGATAACACTTATCCTCGGTTTATCGTAGCTTGTGGTATTTATGGACCCAGACAACATGACATAGCGGATATTCAATATCTACATAATCGTCCTCTATCGCTCGCTGATCTGCGTCTCCCGATTCCCTCGTGGTCAGCCCAACGATATCTATGAGCCGCGGCTCATCTGCAACGATTGAAATACCAATTACCGTCGATCAGTAGTCTGGACTCTGGACAGTCGGCATGTGCTCGGATTCCGCCCATGTGCAGGTCTTTGCCAATACGCGAGAGTGGCTAGCAGGGGAAGCTGGCTTGACGAATGATTAATGAGGTCCTTCTGTACTGTACCATGGTACACGCCGGATCATGCAGTCGTTCTGGTACAATCATGCTCACCGCGTCTGGTTACGTCTCTGATCAGATGTAGAGTAGTCACGGTGATACAACTATTCAAGCGACTCTCTACCGTTCATCTTTATTGGCATTTCGGGAATGCGAGTAGGATTGAATTGTATCGCTGTCTGTATGCAGATGTGTTTAAGAGCCCGGGCTTCTGCTCTGCAATTGATTTATTTATGAGGCACGTGACGTGCGTGACGACTTCGCTTCTTTGCTTCCATCTTGCCAGAGAGTTCATTATCTTGTGCAGAACTTGAATTGGTCTGTCACCATCACCGAGCATGCCTCGCGGTATCCCGAATGCAAAGCGAGACGAGACGGGATTGCGGTTCACGGCCTTCCATGTTCCTCTTGGGTGCGTTTGAACTCTGGAAACACGATCAACCATTCCACATTGATTTTACTGTTGCACGTTGCACAAACCTAGGCTGAATCCGAAGCACATAAGCAACAATTACCTCAAAAACGAGTCGCAAACACTCTGGGCGAGAAATGCAGCATGCAAGGCTAAAGATAACGGTACTATTGCTACAGAGGTATGGTCTGTCACACCGTCTGTGTCCACATCCATGTTTGGGCCCTTGACGTTACATGTGCATAGACCCGACGTGGTTCGAATGTCATCGTAATCCACCCCGGTTCTCGATATTTGCGAATAGGCAAGGCGTGTGATGTCAATCCTGTCACCGTTTCCAATGTTATCGCACGGAAACAGAAACCGCCCATTCCGAAACCGACTTACATTCAGGGAATCACGCGACCTGGTATAAGTCGGGAGAAACCTCAAGCGACATCTCAGCAAAATTCAGATGAGTATGCTGTATCTACTGCATCTGACGATTCGGCAAGTCTCTGTCTCTGTCCCTCAACATACCTTTATTGATCATTTATGATAGTTCGATGTCAAAGTATCGTCCATCACTATTAGCCTTCGAGAACGAATGCGTTTTTACAAGCTCCGCGTGACGCAGAACGCCGCCTCAATAGCGTCTACCTTCAACGCATCATTCAAACCGGAGATAATACCTGATAACACAGATCCGTACAAGGTCGAATGGATTACAGAGTCTAACGAAGAGTTTATTGTTGGAGAAAAGGTTCTAGTTGTCCTGCTTCCATAGCATTTTGCAGTGGTCTAACCTCTGGAAGGCTCTCCGCCTAGCAAACCCTCACGAGATCGGATATGCCGTTAGATGGCCTATACAAGGCGGCAAATTTAACGTCCGAGACTATCCATCAATTCAAATGGTGTTCAACGATATCCAGACCATTCTTCAGAGTTCTCTGAAAAATGATCTCGACATCGTGCCTCAAACGTATAAGGTTTTTCGTCTGCTTTTCCTTTCTTGGAGTTTCAGGCTAAGTAGGAGAAAAGGATTACTCCGTTGTTCTCGTCATCCCTGACTTCCATGACCGCGCCTATGTTCGGGATATGGTCAACATTCTCCTTGTTTCTATGGGGTTTAAACAAATCTGTGTACAGCAAGTATATGCCATTTTCGACTGATTCCATGAAACACGTAACAACTGAATGTAATAATTAGGAATCTCTTGCGGCCACGTACGGTGCCGGAATCTCCAGTGCTTGTGTAGTCAATATGGGCGCCGTTGTTACAAGCATCACCTGTGTTGATGATGGTTTGATTGTGCCCGATACGAGGTTAGTCTCCGATAGTCACGCTACGGCTCGGACCTAAAGTTTCGTAGAATGGTTCTCCACACCGGAGGGAACGACATTACAGACTTCTTATACGTGCTACTGGATAGAATCGGGTTTCCGTATCGTGACATAAACCTTGCTTCCTGGCACGATTGGAGCGTTATGGAAGATCTAAAAGCCAGATTATGCACACTTATTGAAGTTCGGCCTCTTCGTGCTGTTCTTGATTTGATCTGATAAAATTTACACATCAGGGAGATGTTGCGTTGGACCTGTACGACTTTTTCGTCCGTCGGCCCGGGAAACCGACAGAAAAGTACGGATTACGAGCGTATGATGAGATCATACTGGCTCCCATGGTAAAGAGAGATGTTGATCGTTGTTTGGCTCAGCTGACGTCGAAATATTTAGTGTATTTTCGAACCCAGGATTATCGACTTTGATCAAAAGTTCGCAGGCTTGCGTTCTGCCAAACTTGACGTAACAGAAGAAATTGTGGATCCTACTGATCAATTTGTCAGTTTCGCTTCATTGCTATCAATCTTTCTCTTGTTGACAGGTCCATCAGACCCAGGCGATGGTGATCTCGACTCAACATCTCATACCAGCGACAGTTGCGGAAACACAGGCGACCGAGGCTGAATCTGCCGATTCAGGATCAGGTAATTCATGATCTCTCCACGTCTGATTCCCGAGCTGAAACTCAGCTAATCTGCGCCAAGGTCCCGCAGTCAACCCTGCACTAGTTCCTGAGCCCGTTGTAGATGCCAAGGAAGAAGTAGCGCCCTCAACGTCGACATCAACCCCGACTCCGGCTGCGGTTCCGGCGGACCTTCCCACCCCTAAACCAAACGAAGCTTCTCTCCAAAATGGCCAACAACAGAGTTCTATGGATGTAGACAAGGACAAATCAGGTTCCGAAAGCGGACCTACTACGCTGGCAGCAGCTGTCAAATTACAACCGTCGCAACAGTCACAGTCGTCATCCAAAAGTCCATCTCCAACAATAGATGTAGCTTTGGAGGCCAGTAAATTGCCTCTGGATGTGGCAATATTCAATAGTGTTAGAGCCGCTGGTGGAGACGATAGGATCAAAAAATACCTGCAAGCAGTCTTAGTTGTTGGGGGAACCGCATTGATTCCTGGTATGGCCCACGCTTTAGAAAGCAGGTATGTCGGGAAGCCTTTTTAACAAGTTTAGAAGTTGATCGAAAGTTGGACAGATTGCAAGCCATTGCTACACCCTTGGTACAAAATATGGAAAAAGTTCAGATCATACCGCCCCCAAAGGAGGTCGATAAACGAACGCTGGTTTGGAAAGGTGCATCTGTCCTTGGGAGGATGGACGGTGTTTCAGAATTATGGGTGACTGACGCTGATTGGGTATGTGTGCTTGATCCTTGATCTTGTCGACGTGAGGCTTATTTTTCGCTTTGCAGGACATGATGGGAATGCGAGGATTGAGGGAGAGATGTTTCTTTCTCTGAAATGCCAGGACAAAGTAATAAGTTGTTTAATGGTATAAATACACGAGTCCATGCTTTGCGAACATCTAATAAGTAGAAGAGGCATCCATGAATCCACAATGTAAGAATGAAATACTCAAATCAGACCCGCAAGCGCATCTTTAGGGCGGTGAAATCCCCAGCAACCAGCGTTGACCAATTCTTGCTCAAATATTCTACTTCAGCTGTCATTCGCAATATCAGCAACAATTCCAGATAGAGGAGTGAGGAAACGTGCCTTTTCCTTGACTGATTTCGACACGAGGGAGATTGGTGGTAAGAAACATGTAGCGAGAAGGAAGAAAGGGAGGGGACATACGTATGCCTATCTAACCAATCGGTCCTGGAGGATCCACCGTTCATCCAGGATACTGCTGCTTCGTCAGAATCTTCCTTCGCCTTACCTTTACCCTTACCTCGAGACTTCTTCTTGACAACCTTACCTCCAGCCAATTGATTGATCAGGCTCATTATCGCACTATCGGCTGCCCGGTCCCTGGCGAATGGAAAGGTGAATATACTGCGAGGCAGGGACTGCGAAGTATAAATGAGGGCGCTGCGGCACATGGGGCACTCGACGCCCTCATGCCATGTTCCGCATGGCTGGTGAAAGCGGGAAAAGATGTGTTTAAGTATGCAGATGGCGCAGAAGGTGTGTCCACAGTGAGGATGGGGAAGTGTTACTGGGTGAGCACTGGAAGAGCGTCGGACTGGTGATATACAGGGCAGGAGTAGACAAGAGAACATACGTACATGATTTCTAGACATCTTTGATGATTGTAAGGCACAGATAAGATAAGAATCAGCTTTGGAAACGTGGATTTTTCCGTGGAGACGGGAGAAATGAAAGTAAGTGACTCACAAAGCGCAGGTAAAGTGCTCTTCTAGGAAGTCGAGCGTTTGTTTCCGCTGACTCTCTTCGTCTTCCTTCTCCTTGTCTGATGCAAACGTCTTCAAGCGATCCAAGTCCGCAGTACGCTGCTTCAGCTCCATCTGTAGCTTCGCCAACTCATCGCACTGTTCTTTGATGAGCAGATCTTGATCTGGGGGAGGTTTGAGGTGTGTAGCGGTCGAAGGATGGGTCTGTTTTGGGGGTGCGTCGGAAGAAGCACGCGATGAAGATGCTGCCGGAAGCGACATTTTGCGACGTTTGTTGGCCTTTGTAAGCTCTCCGAACTGTACAAACAGTTGTCGTTTGTTGGGAACTCATGGAAACACCAGTCGATAGGAAGTAAACATGTTTTCAAATTGGCTCACCTGCGCTGCTCCGAGACGATTGGCGAGTCACTCGTTTAGCGGATGACCTGGTCTGCATCTTTGCGGGGTCGGAGCAGGGGATGTACCGGTTCGGTGCGAGGTCGTGGACAGCGACAGCGAGCTGGTCGTCGAGAGTGACGTTCACAACTGAGCGACTGAGGTCACTGGAGAATTGAAATGGGTATCGTGGCCAGTCACGTGATTTGCTTCGCGCGTCACACCAAAATTAAAATTAACGGGCGAACCCCGATGCTTTTTTTTTTAGCTCCAGCGCTCTAGGCTAGATTTTGAAAACGTTCAGCTACCAGTTACTACCAGGTTATTCTGCACAACCACTGTATGAGTGTGTCACAAGATAACCATACCTGACGCATAATTATTGACTGGGTTTCAAACTGACCACATGTGACATCATTGGAACGGTTAGTCTGAATGAGGCCGGAGGGAACCTAGAGCAAGCATAGTCTAGGCAATCAGTACCAGCCGAGGCCCAGCCTCCAGGCTGGCAGTGCGATCACAACGCTCGCCGCCGCAGCACTATCGGCATTAGTACCACCTCGCTGTCGGTCCGTGTAACGGTCTTTGCACATACCTGACTGCCATATCTTAATCATGATCCTAATTTCATCTTCATCAGACGCTAGCAGATCATCATCAGGAGATTCAGCCCCACTATTACCCGCCACAGCGTCAGTTTCTAACAGATGATTCCACCAGTGCGATGCCACGGCGTTGAGGGTATTGAAATTGACAGTGCCGCGCCCGACGGCCTGACTTGAACCGATAATTATAATCGGCGTTCAATGTCTCGGTATATCGACCACAACTCACACCCATGGTTCAGCCAATTTTTCATACTTTCTGACGCTGGATAACGACATACATTGAATCAAGTCGGGCTCGGGCAGCTCGAGTCCGTTATCTGTGTCTCTTGTTAATAAGCTTGCAGAGTTAGTAAGCTCTCAGAGTTAGTCTTATTAATTCTGCAAGCTTATTAACAGGAGAGTTAGTAAGACTGACTCTGCAAGCTTTTAAACAGGAGACATAGAATAAATATGATCGTATCGCACTGCCAGTGAATCATCTCCAACAACACTATGTCGCTCTGTAAAGATTGTGTTAGCGGTACGTTTGCTGGCCTTACCACCGCCTCGATACCCGTACCCATTATGACTGTGTTCCGCAGGTGTTCGCCTTGATGGTCCTACCGAAGGTACATCATGATTTTGGACGATACTAAGTCGTGGTTGCTCACAGACCCTATCGATCGAATACAGGAAAACTCGAGAAGGTCGGAGGAGTAGATGCTTATATAGCTACCCCCACTGGCGACTACCCAAAGGATGCAGTCATTCTCTTCTTGAGCGATATTTTTGGCATACAATTACCCAACGGCCAAGTACGTAGATACCCTTAGTCTATGGCGGTAATTGAATCTGACGCATGATGTGTTCCTGGTAGCTTCTTGCAGATGACTTTGCAAGAAACGGATTCAAGGTCAGCAGTGGTTAGGGGTTGTTCTCAGAACATGCCGTAATATGAGTCCGATGGATTTTAGGTGGTTATGATTGACCTCTTCAATGGAGATCCAGTTACTCCAGACTTCCTGACTGGAGGAGTGAGTAAACTGGACTTTAAACCGGCCGAACACGTTTCTTAAGTCTTTTCTCGTAGGCACCAGATTTCGATCTACAAGCATGGTTAAAAAATCACGGCCAAGAGACGGTCGAGCCATTGGTCACAGCCGTTTATGCCGCTCTTAAACAAGAAGGTGACGACTACCTATACCATATTACTTTCAGATGCTGATCTGATTTAAAGGGATTACCAAATTTTATCTCACTGGCTATTGCTTCGGTGGTCCGTAGTGGATTTACACTGATCTATCCCTCCAATACAACTCAGTTCCTCCTTTTAGCCCGCGTTGCTCTCGATCTCGCATTCAAAGGGCTCGCCACAGCAATCTCTGCCTCTCATCCCGCCTTTGTTAAAGTCCCGGAGGACTTCGAGGCGAGCATTTTTTCAAGTCCGTTGTTTGTGTTCTACCAGCAATAACCTTGATTATCAGAAATACAAATCGGTGGCGAAGGCTCCGTTGTTGATTAACGGCTGCGAATTTGATGACTTCTTTCCACCTGAGACGCAAGCAAAGGCCGATGAAATCATGACTGGCTTTGCTCCAGGTTACAAACGGATGTGGGTGTCACTCGTACTTCTTTCGCATCTGGCAGACTGACGAGAGTACACTATATGCACAGTTACTGGGAAGGTTGTCACCATGGGTTTGCTGTGAGTGCTTCAATTCATTATCATCTATTCACATTTCTTCGGTAGACTAATTCACGGTGCTAGTCTCGCGGGGACATGACAGATCCTAAAGTCAAGGCTGCAAAGGAAGGTGCCTTCCAGTCCACGGTGTGTTTATTTTCAGTTGTGTGCCTGGTCGCCTAGTACCCGTGTGCTTACATCGTCTTCATCAGGTCTTATGGTTCCGTGAACACAAGTAGATCAACAAGGGTGAAAAGGCGGAAAGATGTATTTGTATCTTGATGTAACAAAGTTTAGAATGGAACGACAATTGTGAAAATCCTGGCTGATGGTGCAGACAGGCAGGTGCGGGATCTTCAAGGTACAATGAGGCACAATAGCTTTTTAGGATGAAGTTACAGGCACCAACAGCGAGCCATGGCTGGGCCCGACTCGGAAGTCAGACTGTCACAGGGAGAAGTTGTGCATCTTGGCACGGACCTATGGTCCATGGGCGCACTGCTGCCGCCACGACTACTACCAGCAATACCAGTACTTTCGGTAAACGCCGGAGATATACTTCCGTTCCAAAGATCCCGGCAGTTTCTTCCATATTCAAATACGTCGAATTGATGTTCCCAGAATCAGTTGAGTTACGGCAAGTTGAAACTCAATTATCAACTCCACTGTAAGAACGCTGTCCTAACGCTACAACGACTGCACCAAAAGGTAGAATAGTTAACAATTACAGTGTTAACTACGGAAAGGTATATATAAACAAGTATGTAAATTTGTCGTAAGCGCGGTCCTGTGTCCACCCATTTGTCAACGAACTCGAACAACTCTGGCAAGTCCACGTGAGTTTACTACTCGCATTCAATTGCCTTGTGAGCTCGGCGACATTTAATAGATTGGTAGTATGCAGGTACGATAAGCATTAGAGTTAGCAAAAGTCTACTGCTACGCTAATTCACTCCAATATCCGCAGATTAACAGACAAGACGCCCATTGATAACGAGTCGCGAGCATTCGCTGTCTTTTCCAAGTTGGAGGGCCAGAGATCAAAAAATACTTATCACCCAAATCAAGCACAACATGAGCAGATCTGCATATTTGAACATCATGGCACAAAATATCCGAGAACAATGTAGCGAATGATGGAAACACTCCCAAGAGTCTGGTTGACCGACTTGTCCGATTTGTTACGAGTTCTCGCGATTAAACTCGACTCGAGGCGACACGAGGGTCAGGCCACGATTTTTCTGGAGATAAGCACTAGTCCACCGGTTGTGTTTGCGGGCCTTTGCGTGAAAGCATGTCTCGATGGCATCAATCCACTTGAGCCCACACAATACTCTCGGACCCAATTAGTGGGATCGCGCAAAGAAAAGCAGACACATTCAACCTGGCTCTGTCTCATCCGCAACAGCACAAGGTCGTCGGTGTCCCTGTGTCCATCAGTGGGACTAATCGCTCTAGTTCCACAACCGTGCCGAACCAAAAGCTGACTGTCTGATGTCTCATGCGCTGCTTCAGCTCTTGCTCTTGTTTTGCCAGCTTGTCACACTGCTTGTTCGTGAGGGAATCTCACTCTGGGGAAGGTTTTACAGACATGCAGAGACAGAAAAATCCTGGGTGAGCTTTGGAGGTGCGCTGCAAGAAGCATGCGGTAGTGGCGATACACCTGAGTGCGCGTCGCTTATTGGGTCTAATGAGAGACATCCATTCGATGTTCGATTGTCGCAAAATCGACTGGTACTGGTCCATCAGACTGGCAAGTTACCCGTTTGGCCAATTACCCGTTCTATGTCCTTCGAAGCAGGGGATGAACCGGGTGACTGCGATTTATTGGATAGGAGGGCTTCGAGGGAACAACGTTCAGCAATGTCAAAATTTGACATGTTCATGACACGTGGCTGGCTTGGCTCGCGGCACCAACAAGAGCCGTAGCGCCTCAACTTTAAGATTTGGAGAACATTATGTTTCACGAATCTATGAAGAACCAGATTATTCGGCGCAACCCTTGGAGAACACCATGGCGCTTAAACAGTAACTGCGGCGTTACAATCCGGCAAACCGGGTGCTTTTGGTCCGACTGTCGGCTACCGGTCCGCTGAATACCCCGGTGCAAGGTCGAGATTCGACCGTGTACTACATCGTCGGGAGATTCAATTACAGCACTCGACGAGCAGCAATGTGTAATTCAGAACTTGACGACCTGAATGGAAAAACGTATAGACCGAAGGGTTGCCAAGTGGACAAGTTAACCCCCTCAATGGAGAAAACTAGTTAACTCGGGGGTCGGCGTTTCATACTCCGTTATCTGTTCCTCGTCTTAGTAAGCTTGGAAAACAAAACCTAAGTTATTTGGAAATGTCTTCTAACAACAGCTACCATGTCTTTTTGTAAAGATTGTATCAGCGGTGCGCTTATTGGCCTTGTCACTGGTCCCCAATGACTATATGAATCATATTTACGTTCTACAGGCGTTCGTCTGGACGGTCCTACCGAGGGTATGTTTGGAGACAATAAACCAAGTTTAACCAACCTCGGAGATCTTATCGTAAAACACAGGAAAATTTGGCAAAGTCGGAGGAGTAGATGCTTACATAGCCACGCCTACCATCGACTACCCAAAGGACGCAGTTGTTCTACTTTTGACGGATGTTTTCGGCATACAGTTGCCCAACAGCCAGGTATGTAAAATGCCTTTATCTTCTCACGATGAATGGGGCTAATCTATGGTACGCTATGGCCAGCTCCTAGCAGATGACTTTGCAAGGAACGGGTTCAAGGTCTGTTCTCCAAGAATGTTGCCGAAACACAAATCCCCATGCGTTTTAGGTCGTCATGATTGACCTTTTCAACGGAGATCCCGTTCACGCGGACGCTCTATCCGGAGGTGTAAGTGCATTGTCCTATCAACTCGCGGAATGCTTTCTCAGTTCTCTGTACGGCAGGTACCGGGATTTGATTTACAAGCATGGTTAAAGAATCATGGCAAAGAAACGGTTGCACCATTGCTCAAGGCCACGTATGCGGCTCTCAGCGAAGAAGGTGATATTTATCCCTCCTGTCTTCGTTGCAATAAGATGATACTGATCAATGCGAAAGGGGTTACCAAATTTTACCTCACTGGCTATTGCTTTGGTGGTCCGTAATCGAATTACACTGATCTCTCTTTGGGATACAGCTCAGGTTCTCTTTGCAGCCCGCGTCGCTTTCGATCTTGCCTTCCAAGGGCACGCAAAGGCGATCTCTGTCTCCCATCCTTCTTTGCTCCAAATCCCAGAGGACTTTGAGGCGAGTCTTGTTATCTAACATTTGAGATTCATCGACAGTAACTCTGGTGATTAGAAATACAAATCGGTTTCGAAAGCTCCACTGTTGATCAACAGCTGTGAAGTCGACGCCATGTTCCCAACTGAGGCACAAGCGAAGGCAGATGGAATCATGACCGGCTTTGCTCCGGGATACAAAAGGACGTAAGTGTTTTTGCTTCTCGTGTCTTGTGTACTTGACCTGAGTCCATTACGCTTGCAAGATACTGGGAAGGATGCACTCATGGATTTGCTGTGAGTCCTTACCCATACTCTGGTTTCTTTTCGTCGGTGTACTGATTCGCGATGCTAGGTTCGCGGGGACATGACCGACCCCAAAGTCAAGGCCGGAAAGGAAGGTTCTTTCCAATCTACGGTCTGTATTCCTCTCAGTCGTGTGCCTGGTCAAGTGCTTACATCACTTTTATCAGGTCTTGTGGTTCCTTGAACACCAGTAGATGTGCAAAAGCGAAAGAGTGGAAAGATGAATTTGTATTGTGATTGAACAAAATTGTAACATGCATGTTTGAACAGTGTGAAGAATCGTGTGCGATGAGATGCAGCTAATAGTGCGGGGCCGTCAAGGTATATGATGTGATGTTTAGTGCGGGTTTGCAGGTGCAAACAGGCCACCATGCCACAGACACGGTGTTGATGAGCGCCGAGTGTAGTAGGAAGCGATGGCAGTGGTGGATGGCCCGGGAATCCACCATGAGACTCGGAATTTCACAAAGACGCGCGCGACCTGTATTTTGATCCTTCACGACAAACATCAGACCCTCAAATCCTCCTGCGCGAAAGGCACGTCTTAATATCATCTGCCCAGTGCCCACTACCACGCATCAAAGCCAATATCAATACACTCGGATCTAATCAACAGGTCTGCACACACAAAAGCCCTATTTCCAACGTGCACCAGTCACAATGGAGCGTGTTCCACCCCAGTTCTAAGGCTTTTTCCAATTCGTCACATACAAGCTTTGATCTAGGTGGGTCGCAGGAGCGGTCGGAGCTTGGGGGTGAATTTGGCGGTGTGCTGTTATTCTTTGGCAGCTGACCTGGCTTCCTTTTCTATGGATTTGGGGACGAGGGTTCCTTACCACGACAACCCGATGTACTGTCGGGAAATGAATAAATGCCTTGTGTCACGTGATTATTTCGTACGACTGGAACGCTCAGCCAGCATGAAATGGCCCGACATCAACGGAAATAATGGTCAAACTGGTTGTGTAACTAGGCACTCCTCGATTCATGATACGACAACTTATGTACCGAACCAGCCAAGTTGTCAGAGGAGTCGACTGGATCAGATTCGGCAATTTCTCCGTTATCTCTCTGTCGTCTTAGTAAGCTTTCAGGATAAATTCCGTACCTTGGGATCATCTCCTGATAATAGCTATCATGTCTTTCTGTAAAGATTGTGTCAGCGGTGCGTTTACCAGTCTTACCGCTGATTATCGATGACTACATGCAAAAATTACGTTCTGCAGGTGTCCGTCTTGATGGTACTCCTGAAGGTACTTTGTGAACACGACTACTATGTAGATCGCGCCTGTTCGCAAATCTCATTGATTCAATCGATCGACAACAGGAAAATTTGACAAAGTTGGAGGAGTGGATGCTTATATTGCCATCCCCACCGTCGACTATCCCAGGGACGCTGTCATTTTCTTTTTGACAGATGCTTTCGGCATACAGTTGCCCAACAATCAAGTATGTACATATTAATCTTACCTTTCCCGATGAATGGGGATAATCCGTGATGCACTGTGGGCAGCTTCTAGCGGATGATTTTGCAAGGAACGGATTCAAGGTCTGTTTTTTTGCGGGAATATTGTCAACGAAGTAACACACATGCACTTTAGGTCGTTATGATTGACCTCTTCAATGGGGACCCCGTTGACCCCGACGCTCTGTCTGGAGGTGTGAGTGCACTTGCGCTCCTCTTTCTGCTGAGCCACGATTCTTGACCCTCTGTGTTTCCATAGGTACCCGGATTTGATATATACGTATGGCTAAAGTCACATGGTAAAGAAACGGCTGAGCCGTCTATCAAGGCTGCTTATGACGCTCTCAGCAAAGAAGGTAACATAGATCTATCCTCTTTCGTTACACCAAGACGATTCTGATCTATTTGGAAGGGGTCACCAAATTTTATCTCACCGGCTATTGCTACGGCGGTCTGTAGTAGAATCGCGGTGATCTTTTTGTCGAATTCAATTCAATCCTTATTTGTAGGACGCATCGCTTTCGATCTCGCGTTCAAAGGACTCGCCAAAGCAGTCGCCGTCTCTCATCCCTCCTTACTCCAGCTGCCGGAGGACCTGGAAGTGAGTTTACGAGTTATATTACAGTGTATGAAGTTCAAAGACAACAACTTCGATTATTAGAAATACAAAACCCTGGCGAAAGCGCCGTTGTTGATCAATAGCTGTGAAGTCGATGCTCAGTTTCCAATCGAGGCGCAAGCTCAGGCAGATGAAATTCTTGCAGAATTCGCTCCAGGATACAAAAGGACGTAAGTATGCTTCTCGCATCTGGTTTCATGGACCAGAATTCATTATGCCTGTCAGGTATTGGGATGGTTGCACCCACGGATTTGCTGTGAGCCTTTCTACTTTCTCTTTTTCTGTATTAATTTCCGGTTCCAGGTTCGTGGAGACATGGAAAATCCTAAAGTCAAGGCTGGGAAAGAAGGGGCTTTTAATGCTACGGTCTGAGTCCCTCTCAGCTAATTAACTGGAACCTATGTACTTACATCGATTTCACCAGGTATTGTGGTTCCTCGAACACCAATAGTTGAACAAGGAAGAGCGCAAGAAGACCCAGTTGTTTTGTGACTAAATAAACTGTAACATTTTTTTTGAACAATGACGTTCATGTGTACAACAAGAAGGTGTACTGATATGATATATGTGCACATATAGGACGTGATTCGTGCTGCAAGTACAAACCGGTTTTATATTCCAAGTCTGAGCATAGTGCACGGTATAAAGGCGCTTTTCACATCGGAATTGCTGGAATTTATTTACCACCACAATGTTTTGTTGAACGTTGAGCCGTAGCTGTCGACGGGTGCGCTGGTCTAAAGGGTCAAAGGAGTGGATACTATTCCTTTGTTTTGATTGTCGGCTGTCGGAGTTTTGCACATTTCTCAAGTTGGCTCGCGGCAATTTCAACGGCAACTTCATCTACTAGGTTCTATTTAGTAGGATTCTTCTGCAGGGATCTCCTAACCTATGAGCACTATATCCGCCACTATATGGTTCCACTCCATCAAGACGATGCCCATAATTTATTGAATCTAATTATTGTAACACCTACTGACTCTGGACTCAGGCCTTGCATGTTCGCGATCCCCATCGGACCAAAAAACGATTATCCTGTGTCTCGTAGACCGCCCAACTAGGGTGTCTCAACTCCTTCCGATCTTTGGACACTCATCTGTTCCAGTTGCCAGTCCGGAAAAGGTTTGAGATGTGCAGCGGTCTGCTCCGAGATGATTGGAAAGTCACCTGTGGAACAAATGACCCTGTATGCGCTTTTGCAAGCTCGGAGCCGGGTCGGGTCGGTCCGGTACAACGATGGAGACAGCAGGTTGCCATGCGAGTGAAACACCGAGGAAGCTCGCTGGGCTGGTCGAATTTTTATCGCCCCCTCATCAGGCCGCAGTCACGATTCGATTTTTTCTCTGCTCACCCTCACTTACCTCTAATTGGCAGTGTGAATTTATAACAGGGGTCTGTGTCTATCAGGAAATAGTGTTATACATCGTTTAGCAAAATACCACCGACGGCAGCTCCTGAGGCTGCCCTTAGGCACTTGCGTATTGTGCACTTATGGGTCGCCGGCGTACCTTGTCCTCGGCCATCAAATTGCATACTGCCTCGTAGGCTTGGCCGGTGACTGGCACCGCTTATTAGCATGACCGTCGGCCACGATCGCTCGAATGACGAAGACCTCCGGCAACGTTGATTCCTCCAATGTGACGTTTTATGGCCATCATTCCTTGTCTCTTGACTTGGGTAAGCCTACTGCCAGCATATATACGCTGTATGCCAACTGGATTCATCAAAAAACAACAGTTCTCATGTCCTTCTGTAAAGATTGTATCAGCGGTTCGTTCATTGGTCTTCCTACGATTATCGATTCACTAATCACAGCTACATTCTGCAGGTGTTCGTCTTGACGGTCCCACCGAAGGTACTTTTTGAACATAACTCAAGCATAGCTCTTTGCAGACCTCATTGATCGAATGCAGGAAATTTTGATAAAGTCGGAGGTGTAGATGCTTATATAGCCACTCCCACTGTCGACTATCCCAAGGACGCAGTCATTTTCTTCCTAACTGACGTTTTCGGCATACAGTTGCCCAACAACCAGGTGCGTAAATGGCTTTATTTCTTCACGAGAATAGAGCTGACACATGATGACTATGGGCAGCTTCTTGCAGATGACTTTGCAAGGAATGGATTTAAGGTATGGTCGGTCTTTGAACCTCGCCTGAAACAATTACAATGTATTCCAGGTTGTTATGATCGATCTCTTCAATGGAGATCCTGTTCCCCCGCACGTTATGTCTCGAGACGTGAGTACATTGTACTACCTAACGATCCGCCGAACACGTTTCTTAATTTTCTATATTTCATAGGCACCTGGGTTTGATGCAGAAGAATGGAATGGTTGAAGAGGCATGGCAAAGAAACGGTCGAGATATCGGTCAAAGCCGCTTATACCGCTCTTAGCCAAGAAGGTGATACCGTCTCCGATGCGTTATAGTGGATACTGATCTAACTTGAAAGGGGTTAATAAATTTTATCTCACCGGCTATTGTTTCGGTGGTCCGTAATAGACTGAAGACCGCGTTGACCTATCTCTAATACAAATTGTCTTTTCAGCGCGCGTTGCTTTCGATCTTGCCTTCGGAGGGTTTGCGGCAGCAGTCGCCATATCCCATCCATCCTTTATTCAGGTGCCGGATGACCTTGAGGTGAATATCCTTGCCAGATTTGCATTGATTTGTGCTCACCGACGATCGTGATGATTAGAAATACAAGTCGCTATCGAAGGCGCCGCTGTTGATCAACAGTTGTGAAATCGATGACATGTTTCAAATTGAGGCGCAAGCAAAGGCAGATGAAATCATGACTGGCTTCGCTCCAGGATACAAAAGGACGTGAGTGTGTATATTCCTTCCGCATCCGTTATATTTTATCCCAGTCCATTGCGCTTGTTAGGTATTGGGAAGGTTGTAGCCACGGTTTTGTTGTGAGTTTCTCAATTACTTATACGCTCCCGTCTGCCCTTAATCCCGATTAATTCACGATTCCAGGTTCGTGGAGACATGGAGAACCCCAAAGTCAGGGCTGGAAAGGAAGGGGCTTTCAAGGCTACTGTCTGTGTTGCTTCTCGTCTGATCAACTGTGTGCTTACATGGTTTTATTAGGTCTTGTGGTTCCTTGAACACCGATAGATGCAACAAGGGGAAATAGTGAATAGGTGTAATTGCGCAAACTGTTACATCCGCGTTTTAACAACGATTGTGGACAATCCTGGATGATGTACGCTCGAAGTACTATTGGACGTCATATTATTATGGATTCTGCACATACCACAAAGGAGTCATCCAGCCAATGATATTGTGGCATTTTCCTGGCATCTCAGACAATGTAAGTGGAAGTATGTCGCAAACTCGTAGTAAAATATTCGCTAAACTCAACGCGATGCGAGTGCAACGTCAAACTTGGCGTATTCAAGTTCAAGTTGTATTTTTCTGTCGGAGTTTCAATTGCTCTGACTTAATTTTAGAATCGCGCGGCGACTGGCGAGACTGACTCTCAATACAATGACAACATAGCTGGGCCCTCCATCCACCTCGGTTGCCTCTGCATGTCCATTCTCTCCACTACCAGTCTGTGTATGCATGTGACCACGTCTTAGCATTTCCTAGTAGGTAATTTCTGCGATGTATAAATCCTGATAAAAAAACAGGTTCTTGTCTCTTGTAACGGGAGTTATTGCCGTTCTTCTTCGCATCCCCTTGCCTGCCACTGTTATCCCGGCTTCCTATATCTACCGAGTCACGCTCCTTGCTGCTCTAGGCAGAGGCCAAACCGCTGCTCAATCTACTTCAGGTCTCGAGTCGGAACACGTTCATCCCAGGTCATCATCACGGTTCAGGAGACTTTGTCTCTCCAACAAAGTTAGTTTCGAGCTATTCCATTCCAGCACCTGAGATCCAGTATATAGTAACGTTGTCCTCAACATCCGACTCGACTTTTGACACGACTTGGATCTTGTAGCCGGTTGGACCATCATTGAAGTGCAAATTCTAGATCCATATGGGATAATGTTGCTTGGTGGCTTAGTCTGGTCATCGCCCTCTGTTTCATATCCAATAGGATGGTACTGTCATACTGGTACATGTGTTGTCTGACGTGTTAGTTTGACGCCGGTCGTCGTCTATTATTTTTTCTAGTCAACTCAACTCGAACGGAACGCATGCACATGTTATGCCATGGCTAAATGAACGGTAGAACTGTTTTTGGTCGCAGCGCGCTTTACAGAAAGGGTCGGTGTAGAGTATTCAAGAGGGTGGCGTTGTTGAGCGGTTGGCCAGTTTCAGCTTAATAGAGGTCATTTGAGGCGTCGCGAGGGAGATCAGGCCATCAATCGTACGAGTCCTCTGTTTTGTGATGCGACTTGGTCTCTCGACAAGCAAGATGCTGAAACATAATATGGATTCCGCGCTTGATGGTCGTGTTGGACAACCGCAGCTGGATTCTCAGAGTAGATCCGGCGTATTTTCCTCCGTCATCTCTCTATCGTCTTTAGTAAGCTTGCAGGATATATACCGTACCACTTGGGACCGTGTTCTAACAACAGGTACCATGTCTTTCTGCAAAGATTGCATCAGTGGTTCGTTTTTTGGTCTTCACATTGGTTCTCGATGATTACATGCAACAATTCTATTTTGCAGGCGTTCGTCTCGAAGGTACTCCCGAAGGTATATTTCGAATACAATTTGATTATGGCTGTTCACATATCTCATGACCGTCCACAGGAAAGTTTGAAAAAGTCGGAGGAGTGGATGCTTATATCGCTACCCCCACCATCGACTATCCAAAGGACGCGGTTGTTCTATTGTTGACCGATGTTTTTGGCGTACAGCTGTCCTACAATCAGGTATGTGGATCCCTCGAGTCTTTGCGGGAGTAGAGCTGATAAAAGATATACTACTGGCAGCTTCTCGCAGATGATTTTGCGAAGAACGGATTCAAGGTGGGGGAGATGTTCTTTTTAATCTTGCGCAAACACAAATCTCATGCATTTTAGGTCGTCATGATTGACCTCTTCAATGGGGATCCTCTTCCCCAGCACGTTATGTCTCCAGACGTGAGTATAGTATACTAACAATCCCCTGGGCATGTTTGTTAATTCTCTGTATTTTTGTAGACGCCAGGATTTGATTTACAAGCATGGAGAGAGAAGCATGATAGAACATCTATTGCGCCATCGGTCAAAGCTGCTTATACTGCTCTCAGCGAAGGAGGTAACGATATCTCCGATTTCCCTTTCTATAAAGTGACCCTGACATGACTCGAAAGGAATTACCAAATTTTATCTCGCCGGTTATGGCTTTGGTGGTCTGTAGTCTAACCAGGCAGATCTCCCTCTCTCTCTCTCCGAATCTAACTTCTTTCCTATTTTATATAGGACGCGTTGCCTTCAATATTGCCTGCCAAGGGTTCGCCACGGCAGTCTCTGTCTCTCATCCTGCCTTTACTGAATTCCCGGAAGTCTTGGAGGTACGTCTATATAACCTGCGGGTCTCTTCCGAGTAAAAAATAACTCGGATGGGTAGAAATACAAGTCGTCATCGAAGGCTCCGCTGTTGATCAACAGCTGCGAAGTCGATTACATGTTCCCTACTGAGGCGCAAGCCAAGGCAGATGAAATCATGACCACATTCGCTCCAGGATACAAAAGGACGTAAGTATTTTTGCTTCTTCTCGCACCTAGTTTCTTGATCCAAGTCCGTCACCAGGTATTGGGAAGGTTGTACCCATGGTTTCGCTGTGAGTTTTTTCACACTCACCTCCTGTTTTTTTGCTTTTACTGATTCGCCGGTCTACTTAGGTTCGCGGAGACATGACGAACCCGAAAGTTAAAGCTGGAAAGGAGGGCGCCTTCAAGGCTACGGTCTGTATTTATTTTTCAACTGATGCCTTGTGTGCTTATATCGTTTTCATTAGGTGATGTGGTTCATTGAACACTAGTAGATGCAAATAAAAGGGAAAGGGCGGAAAGATGAACTTGCATTTGAATGAATAAACTGTAATGACTTGAGCGTATATGACCAATAGAGGATACTTCATTAAAACACATTGCTTTTTTTACTATTGTCTGCCTCTACACGTTTATTTACGCCCAGTGTGGCCCGTGCGGCGCTGTTAATGAGAACGAGCGCGCCAAGGAAGATGCCCGAAAAGACTCTTGGCAGGATGCAACTCATGAACAGCACGCGTACTCGTTTTATGATGCCGACTGGACCTCTCGACGTCAAGCAAAACGCTGAATCATAATGTGAATTCCGCACTTGAAGGTCGAGTGGGACAACAAACCGCAGCAGATTTTTTACTCCGGGATCTCTCTACCATCTTTAGCAAGCTTGCAGAACAATTACCGCACTGCAGCCTTGTCCCAACAACAGATATCGTGTCTTTCTGTCAAGATTGTATCAGTGGTGCGTTTTCTGGCCTTTATACCATTGGTTTATATGTAACAATTACATATTTCAGGTGTCCGTCGCGAAGGTACCGTTCCCGAAGGTAATACTAGGCCGTAGCTGTCCACATAGTATCTCATGATCGATTACAGGAAAGTTTGAAAAGGTCGGAGGAGTAGATGCTTACATAGCTACCCCCACCGTCGACTATCCCAAGGACACAGTTGTGTTATTTTTGACCGATGTTTTTGGAATGCGGCTGTCAAACAATCAGGTACGCACTGGTAGACTTTTTTTGTGTGCTAGAATTTAGATGACAACTGCTGTACTACCATATGCAGCTCCTTGCAGATGATTTTGCGAGGAACGGATTCAAGGTGAGGGGACATTCTTCGAAATTTTCTTTTGCCAAATCACGAATTCTATGCATTTTTAGGTTATTGTGATTCAAGATTTGACCTCTTCAACGGGGAGCCTGTTCCCTCGTACGTTATGTCTTCGAGTGTGAGTGTATCATGCTGTTGAATGAACCCCTGGACATGCTTCTCAATTCTCTGTTATTTGTAGACGGCCGGATTTGATTTACCAGCGTGGCGAGAGAAAGGCAATAGGGAATCTGTCGCGCCGTTGGTCAAAGCCGCTTATACTAGGTGATAACTACCCATCCTTTTTTCTTTGCAATAAGCTGATACTTATCAAACTCAACAGGGATTACCAAATTTTATCTCACCGGCTATTGCTTCTGTGGTTCGTAATAGAACCTGGCTCAGTGATTTTTCTCCCGAGCTTGACTCGATTGTTGTTTGCATGGCACGCGTTGCCTTCGATATTGCTTTGCCAGGGGCACGCTCGGCAGTATCTGTCTCTCATCCATCCTTCAATGAATTTCCAGAAGACTTGGAGGCCAGTCCCTTTTTTCATTATTTCCAAGTCTCACAACGATAACTCCGAGTCGGATGGTTAGAAATACAAATTGTTATCAAAAGACTCCGCTATTGATGAACAGCTGTGACGTGGATAGGACATTTCCTATTGAGGCGCAAGCTAAGGCAGATGAAATTATGGATGGGTTCGCTCCAGGATATAAAAGAACGTAAGTGTGTTTGCTTCTTCTCCCATCTAGTCTATTTGATCCGAAGCCACTATCAGGAATTGGGAAGGTTGTATCCACGGGTTTGCTGTGAGTCCTTTTATCTATCTGTGCTTCCTTGGCGTTACTGTACTGATTCTTTGATCTAGGTTCGCGGAGATATGGAAAACCCTAAAGTCAAAGCTGGAAAGGAAGGCGCCTTTGAAGCTACGGTCTGCATTTCTTTTTCTCAGCTGGCACCTTACTTTTTCTTATATTGGTTTTATCAGGTTTTATAGTTCCTCGAACACCAGTAGTAGATGCTACAATAGTTGGGGGAAGAGCAGCTTGATGCACTAGTATTAGAATCTGTAAACTGTCCCAAGTCATAAATTTTAACAACAGAGTGAAACATGTTGAATTTTTTTTTACTATACTCTCCCCATTCAATGGTGTTAGCTGTGAAGTGGGCTTTTCAAATTCGAGGCTTCCATTTGTTCTGTCCCTGAGCCAGATACTCGTTGGTAGCCCAGACAGGGAGCACTCTCGCGATGTTCGACCATGATCAATGATCAACGAGGCATGAGGAATTAAAGTGTAGAAGAAAATAATGCAGACAGGTTGCCACGTCTTTTGGTATGATGTTTTTCAATCGAATGGTGCTTGGGAAATATATCCCAGCGAGCTCTCCCTAATGGTTGATGCAATGTAAAGGCGAGGGGGGGCAAGAAGATTCCATTATGAATTGTGCCTGCCACGAGCTCGACATGAGGATACCTCGGCGAGTGCGTCTGGAAACTTGACTTGACGGTGAACAACGAACGGGGTGTACCGCCACTAGCGCCGGAGCTAGAGCGCGTATCGCAGAAATGTTCCGGGCTCCGGCCCGGGTCAGGGCTTCCATCTGTCCGTCTCGACGTTTTGCTGATCCTGCAGATTCTGGTGCCCCTCATGGCGGCATCATGCAGGGACATCCTCACTGCATGTCAGGGCAAGGCATACCACGGCCTCAATAGTATCAACTTTCCTCCACACAATTCAGTATTTTAAACACTCTCCCATGATGGTAATGACGCTACTCTCGGAGCAATTCATAAAAGACACGCACAGAAGCCTCGTTTCATGACACGCGATGAAACTGGTTACTGGCATATGTGACTTCTCGTCCGAGCTGGCTCTCTCTGTCCCGTCTGCCACAGCATGAGGTTGTCAACGTCCCTGTGCTTAGCAGGGCTGGTGGCTCTCGCCGCGTCGTTGGCCCTCGTCGACGTCCCCTCATCGAGCATTGACCGTCTAGTGTCTCGTAGGCCGCAAAAACGGAGTGTCCAGGACAATTTCAACATTACGATATTCCATGTCAACGACGTACACGCTCACCTGGACGAGTTCAATTCCACCGCTGGGCCAAGCAACTGTACAGATCCGCGCTTGGCTTCTGAGTGCGTTGGCGGTTATGCGCGGATCAAGAACACGGTTAATGGGCTCAGGCCTCTGCAGAATAACAGCTTGCTGCTGAACATGGGCGACGAGTTCGAGGTAGAGTTTTCTAATCATTTGTGAGGCTATCCATCGCGATTGACCTTCCAGACCACAGGGCACTATGTATTTCCAGTACTATGGAGGAGATAAGATTGCCCAGACTCTCAACCAAGTCGGGTTCGACGCGCTTGTTCTCGGTGACCACGAGTTTGACAGAGGAGATGATTATCTTGCTGACTTTGTACGTGTGATTTAACCGGGGAATTATTGTTTCTTGCCACAATAACCTTCTCCGTGTTCAGCTAGGCAGCCTGACCTTCCCCATCGTTTGTGCCAATATCGCCACTAGCAATGTGGCTCTCAATAACATCATCAATCCTTACTACATCTTCAATCAGTACCAATTGGCCGTCATTGGAGTTACCAGTGTTGCGGTTCCTACTACCTCCACCCCCGGACCTGGAACAACGTTCAGAGACCCGATTGAAATTATGCAAGCAACTATTAATCAGATTTATACGACCACCAACGTCACTCGTATTATCGCAATGACGCATGTTGGGTACGATATCGACAGGGAGATGGCCCAGAAAACAAAAGGGCTCTATCTCATCGTCGGCGGCCGTAGTCATACACTTCTTGGTGATTTCGAAGGTGCAGATGGCCCGTATCCCACGATTGAAACAAATTTGGATGGTGAAGATGTCCTGATTGTGACCGCGTGAGTTGCGACGGTTCTCCTTACTACTTTTTCTGTTGACATTTCTTCCGGACTGCTAGGTATCGATGGGGTGAATATCTGGGTTACATAGACGTGACATACGATGCGGATGGCAGAGTAATCGCCTACGAAGGTGCACCTATCCCCATTACAAATTCTACGAGTGTCGACAGCCAACTGGAAGCTCAAGTCCAACAATGGGCGGCTCCATTTACGACAATCCTCAACTCTACGATGGTCGGAGCTACTTCTGTGAAGCTCGATGGATCAGTATGTCAGTACCAGGAGTGTGTGATCGGGGACCTTGCCGCGGACGCAGCACTATGGTATCGGAAGAACGCCTCCGCTATCGTCGACGCAGCCATTATCAGTTCTGAAAACATCCGCGCTAGTATTCGCCTTGGAGACATCACCTTGGCAGACGTCCTCGCAGCGTTCCCTTTCGAAGACTCTATCGTGGACATCCGGCTGAGCGCAGCGAGCCTCTGGAGAACCTTCGAAGGGATCGTAAGCGGTGTCAACCAATGGAACGGCGAAAACATCACTTCATTCGCCCAGGTTTCTCAAAACATACGTTACACATATAACCCGAATAATCCCATCGGGTCGCGGCTGATCGCGCTCGAGATCAACAAGGTCCCGCTGCAATGGAATGACAACACCACGAGTTATGCCATCGTCACATGGGACTCGCTGGCGACCGGAGGCGGTAGCAGCAATTTCTGGCCTCGGCAGTCCGGGTACTCGATTTTGGATTCGCAGGAGGAGGCTTTGGTGCAGTACCTGAGTATGTTCAGCCCCGTTAATGTTACGCTGAGTGGAAGGATCGCGAATACGTCGCAAACTACGCCCTTGGTATATTTACCGAATGCGTCTTTGAAAGGACTCGTGCTGCCGACGTTTGTGCATTGGACTTTTTTGTGTGTTGTTGTTATCGTAGTCGCTATTCTTGTTCCATAGATGGATGATGCGAACTCTTGGACATTTAGTTTATATTAGTAAACTTTAGTAGATTGATCGGACTCGTAATATAATGGTGAGTTGCAGGGCATCGGGAATGCTCAGGTGGCGATTATTGTAATCAAATTAAACAGATGCGAAGCAACGAGGCAGTGCGGGTGTAAGATAGTCTAAAACACGACCCGCCATCGGCATAGGAATAATGCACTCATTCACTAACATAAGTACTGGCTCCAAAGGACACGCGAATCACATTAATTTATGAGAATACATATAGAACTTTGTATCACAAACACCGCCCTGTAGTACATACACCCCAACAATGTCCTTGTCTAACATCTACCCATTAAACGCGGACAGTCAAAACGACAGGCAAAGCCCCCCTCTCCATCACAAAGTAATCCTGCATGTCCCGCTCCCAATCATCCAGATCATAGCCTTCTGCGGCTCGCATGTCAAACCTTTGCACGATGTACGAGGCGACAATGCGCAATTCCATCATCGCCAGATTCTTGCCAGGGCAGTTCCTCGTTCCTGTCGAGAAGGGGATAAATGCCATCATGGTCGTGACTACTTCGATATCTTTGTCGAAGGGTTTAGAGGCGTCGTTCAACGATTTCCGATCGCCGGGATCCAGCCAGCGATCTGGCCAGAAAGTGGTAGGATAAGGTGAGAAATGGCGCGGGTCTCGCTGGAGAGCGTATGGTTGGATGGTGATATTAGTTCCTTCCGGAATGTAACTTGAGGAAAAGTGCCAATTTGTCCACTAGTGATCAAGCTTTTTGATATTTTACGCACCATGATCCTACCATTCTGCCACCGCTGCCAAAGGGGACTTCCCGTTGTGAACCTCCCGCAACCGGATGCAAAAGTCGCATCGCCTCGTTACTGCAAAACATGAGCATGTCTGTAAATTTCCGAGTCCATGACTACTAGGTAGTCGAGATACTTGCAGGCAAGCATTCAAGAACGGCATTCCGGCCAGCCTCAGTTGGTCAATAGGTTCTTCGCCTGATGGGAACACGTTATCCACTTCCTGCCGCAAACGGGTATAGTTTGGAGGATGTCTCAGGAAAAAGTACCAGAGGTTCGCCAGAGCGGTAGATGTTGTATCGGATCTACGAACAACGCATGAAAACACCAAGTTCGAGTAATTCAGAGACGAATACATACCCTGCAACTATACCTAGTATTCCTTCATTAACCATTATATCTTTGTTCACGTTTTGCTGCTCATCTTCGTCATTCTGTGACTATTTACGCAAGTATTGGTGAACGGGTTTTCATCGGGTATATGTGTTTATGCTGACCAGGTGGTAGAAAATATCCTCTGATGTAGAACCAGCCTTTAATCTATCTCCAACCATGTTCTCCGCAAGCCCCCGCACAGCCTGATCAGGATTGATAAAAATTCTTATGAATTTGTTCAGCCATAGGACCTGAGAAACACAATAACCCAACCTTAGGTAGTAAACTTATCAGCGAAATTGTGACGATGGCGAAAAATATAGTAACGGCTTACCGGATAGAAGCAAAGAGTTTCTCCCGAAATCCAAGTTTATCACGGCCGTGTTTCACCAAGTCGAACGACGTGCTAAAACTGCAACATAGATTTGAGATGCATCTATAAATGATTATCGCACAAGGGACGTACACAATATCACCCATGGCATCGAAGCTAGATGTAAAAACATTGATTAGAGATGAATTTGAAAATAAGAATGACTCTAGACTTGCGCGAAAAAATCCATCCACATCGAGATATCAATTTTTTCTGACTTGTGCTGGCCGAGCTGATCAATGAGCTCTCTGCTCCTTTTAAGGACGTGCTCTTCATAGTGCTTGAGTGATGTACTGCTGAATCCTTTGTTCCACAAGCGACGACGGGGCCCGTAATCACTGGGATTAAGGATAGTCACCAGGGGTTGCTGGCTAGTACCAGTGTAGTAGACTAACAAATAACATTAGAAAAGATGGCACGTGACGGGACTTCATGGGCTTACACGGGCCCTTTGGCAAGCCAGTCGTGCCCATTACCGCCTGTACACCGTCGACATTAGCATAAGAAATGTCGTTGGGACCTAGGGAGTAGAATAAGACGGTTTGATCGTTAAGAGTGATTTGGAACGCGTTGACCAGTGCGAACAATGTCGCCATATTTGTGATGGAGTTGTTGGCGATAACGATGAAGGTTTCCTTCGAGGCCTATATAGAACAATTGTACTTTGGAAATCCGATTGAGAACGGGGCCCGGATACTTTGCCAACGGGTGAGAGCAATATGCTTGTAGATCCACATAAGTGTAAAACAAGGTAAAACACCTGAAAGCAAATCAGACGGGCTTTTGAAAACAAATGGTCAGAAGAATACGCACGAAACTGGTTGTTAACACAGTCGCATAGACCTCAAGCGGATTGTCCATGTTGACGGGGTGGGACGACTGAAGAGAAGCGACCTTTGTGAATCAAGCTATATATGATTTATACATCTGTTCCATGATGCACAGACTTCACGGAGTAATAAGCCCGTACTTCTAGATCTCGTACGGGAAAGTTGTGTATCATTCTGTCACCATTTATGACCACGATAGTGACGATTAGTCCGGTGACCGAACTGTATAATTACCACGTTCGTATCTCACGTTATACAGTCCGGAAGATTGCGCCTCTTGAATGCAGCGAGGCACAAGCGAAAGCCAAAGAGTTAAGTCTTTGTGCGAACAGAGCAGTCGTCACGTGCGGCTCCTCCTCCCGCACCACGACTGCTCCTCCCTCGTCCGCCTGTAGCCAGGCTTTTCGTTATTTTCTACTACTGCTTTAATTACAAATTTCTTTCAACACTCTTTCTGAACATGCAAAGACTAGCCTTTGACCCCGCACTCGAAATCGTCCCCGACTACATGACAGAAGCCTACGCATTCATTCGGAATGCCCTATCTGGATTCAGGCACATCAGCGAGGAGGATGCCGTTGCTGAGCTCATCCAAGCTTGGACAGTCAACAACGAGATCCAGAGACAACAATGGGGCCAACAACAAGAACAAGACCGGATTGACGAGGCAGAAGCAGCGGCTGCACGACAGGCAGAAGCAGCTGCTGTACGTCAGGCAGAGGAAGCAGCCAGACATGTAGAAGAGGATGAAGCCCGGCGTCTGAATGGAGAGGAAGAAGCCCGACGTCTGGATGAAGAGGATGAACGCCTGAGAAACCCAGATGATAGGGCAACCTCAGAACCTACCGAGACACTACCCAAAAAGAAAACCAAGTTCCCGGACTTCGACGAGGACACTCCTCCTACCGACACCCTGATTAACCGTCCATCTACCTTTGCCCTCAACAAACTAAAAGCGTTTGAATACGTCGAACTGTACTACTTCACCCCCGAAGGATGCGAGGAAGCAGCCAACAACCTGCGCACTGTCTCGGATGACATCTTCGGACTGGAAAAAGTAAACAACACTCTCTCAATTCGATCCATCTCCTCTTCAACTGCATCACGCAATGTCATCAAGGACAAAGACCTCACATGGCGACAAATGACGATGGGTTTTGCGGCTTTCCTAGAGCACGCCACATATGCTAAGTGGCCCGAGAAGCATTTAAAAGCTCTCGCATCACTCATGTACAGCCTCGACCGGAACCCTTACCGCACTCGCGAAAACGGAGAGCAGATACTTCTGCTGTTTCAGGCGAGGATACGGAGGGATTGGCATGACGCCTTTGACCAGAATCGTCCTTTCAACATCGGCATTCTCAACGAGGCCACTCTCAGGGACATCTCCAACGAGGTGCTTGACAAGAAACAAGTAGAATCCATAAAAAGGGTAAGCGCCACTCGCTCTCACCCTTCTGTTTCTCAAATCTAACAAAATTCACCCCTCCCCACCATTTTTCGCATACCTCATATCACCTTCTACCCGCTATCTGTCCCTGTGCCACCTGCCACCTGCCACCTGCCACCCGCTACCCATAACTTCACATTCGTGTCCCACCTGCTACCCGCTACCTACTGAACACCAGCTTCAAGAAGCGCTGAACTTAACAGACCCTTCATCAGCGTCTTGTTCCAGGTCGTTCAGACAACAGAAGTACAATAGATCACCACTTCCGTCCAGACCTGCTCATCACAGGCGATCGCGCTCTCGATCCCCCACACGCAATGTCTCAAGCAAGCCCCACAATCGTGGCACAGGACAGGGTTCCTTTCGCGTCTCCGAAACCAACCCAACTGCGAGCCTATCAGCCTGCCCCATATGCCTGGGACGGCATCGTCATGTCATCTCAAAATGTAACAACACGTCACTCTGGAATGGCAAACCGAGCGCCTGCAAGCGTAACGAGCAAGGCCGCATCATCAATGCGAAAGGCACAGTCATCTGCGGAGATTGGCAAAAGCAGGGAGGCTGCTCCAGCACCAGTCACGACCACAAACATGAATGCTCGGGATGTGGAAACAACACCCATCATGATGGAGCCCAGCGTTGCCCTCTTGCACAGAAAGATCAAGGCACACTCCCCGCTGATTCCTGAAGCATGGGAAAGACTTCTACGCAAATACAACCTCATACATAAATACCCGTCCGTTCCTAATTCCATCCGTGTAGGTTTCGATGCCGGTATCCCCAAGATCACTCGTACTTATGCTCCCCCCAATCATATCTCCATACGCCTGCTCCCACATGTATTTAATAATATTGTCAATCATGAATTTGATCGCAAGCGTTACATCGGACCATTCTCACAAACCGAGGTTGAAACGCTAATCGGCCCTTTTCAAACTTCCCCGTTATCCTTAGTAGACAAGCCAGGCAAGCCCAACCAATACAGAATGGTGCAGAATCTATCCCACCCGCATAACCCGATCAATAATATACATTCTATCAATCACTTCCTCGACTCTGACATTTTCCCCTGCACCTGGGGAACCTTCTCCAACACATGTTTATTGATATGGAGACTCCCACCGGGTTCTCAAGCAGCCTGCAGAGACGTCGCTGAGGCTTACAGAACGATACCCCTTGCTCCTTCGCAATGGCCCGGAACTGTAGTTAGACTCTCGGAGAACGATCAGTTCGCAATCAACACCAGCAACTCGTTTGGTCTAGCGACAGCAGGAGGGGTTTACGGCATAATCGGCGATGCAACGGTTGACCTAATGAGGGCCACAGGCATAGGGCCAGTTACGAAATGGGTGGACGACCACATCTTTTTCC
This sequence comes from Sarcodon aspratus, assembly GCA_003313825.1. Classification (NCBI taxonomy): domain Eukaryota; kingdom Fungi; phylum Basidiomycota; class Agaricomycetes; order Thelephorales; family Thelephoraceae; genus Sarcodon; species Sarcodon aspratus. The sequence continues at coordinate 2,459 of QLOR01004261.1, read as the reverse complement.
GTATACCACGGCAACATCTTATCACATACAACCAATGTAGACGTACATGGCACGATCGGGTAATATCAAATGGAGGCAAGCATCATGAAGGTGGCCGCATCTGGTTTGGAGGAAATACCCTCCCAGATGGTCGCATAGAAGAATTTGATGAGGATTTCACCTTTCCCTTACAAGATCTCTCATCCTCAAGTCCTCGGCCAATGGAAGACGCTCAATTCTCTTACAACATACAGGACATCAACGATCTATCTAATGACCTTGGCATACCCTGGGAAACCTCCAAAGACGTCCCGTTTACATCTTCAATAATGTTTTTAGGCTTCGTCTGGGACCTAGAAAACAAAACCGTCGCGTTGACTAACAAGAAAAGAGACAAATACCTGGCCGCCATCCGAAGCTGGCAATCTTCCCAAACACACACCCTCGAAGACGTACAAAAATTATATGGCAAACTCCTGCACACCTGCCTCGTGACACCTCAAGGCAGGGCTTACCTCACTAGCCTCGAGGCCATGCTAGGAATTTTTCGTGACTCACCTTTCAAGCCTCGTCACCCTCCTGCTGGCACGACGAATGACCTTAACTGGTGGTTCCACCGTCTATCCGGTCCACAGTTGATCTGTCCCATCCCAGCACCTCAACAAGTGCTAGACACTCAAGCCTTCTCAGATGCCAGCTCCAGCATCGGCATCGGAATCGTCATTGGGATGAAGTGGCGAGCCTGGAGACTCGTACCGGGCTGGCAAACCAACCAACGTGACATTGGTTGGGCCCAGGCCATTGGGTTCGAATTACTCGTTCGAACTATTCTCCAACTTGGTGCTTCAGGCCAAAGATTCAAGGTCTATGGCGACAACACAGGAATCATTGAAGGATGGTGGACAGGCCGCAGTCGCAACCCCACCGTCAACTCTATCTTTCGACGCGTTCATGACATCACTGAAAAGGCCGGCTGTCAAGTCTTTACTCAATACGTCCCCAGCAAAGAAAACCCGGCAGATGGCCCGTCCAGAGGTATCTACCCTCCTCGTGACAACCTCCTCCCACAAGTGGACATCCCTTTCGAAATCCAAGCCTTCGTCACAAACTTCAACGCCCCACTCCTCCCTATTGAAGTCAATCTTCATAGACAGGGCCATACGCAACAATAACTCCTCAAGACCTCCAGAAACACGTCTTGCGGAACGAGAGCGACCATCGATTTTGAGAAAAGCAGGCGAAGAAAGGAAGTTATTGAAAAAAGCACCAACTGGTAAAGAGCTCCCCAGATGGAACGATTCCCCGGTCATACAATCGGACCCTCTAGCCATCTCCAAACCCACAGCCTACCTGCCGAGCCTTACACCTATTCCCTCCCCACTTCGTCCACACTGCCTGGCAAAGGAACGCTTACGCTGCTGGAAGCCAGTTTCAGCGCGAACATCCTTAGACGAAGCCGGCATCCCCATCAACCTGAATGACGCAGATCTCCAACGTATCCTAGAAGTCACATCCAGTGTCATAGTCCGTTCCGTTTCCCATCGGAATTCCCTCCGGATTTCCTTTACGACTTCACCTTCAATTCTCTTCAAGTTCTTTCGGACTTCCTTTCGGACTCCTTTCTTATCTTCTTCACATTCTATCATTCTACCTTCAGTTCATCAGTCACTCGTTTAGTTCCTTCCCGCTCTTTGATATCATCACTCCGCTTATTCGCTTGTTATCTCCTCGGGACTCCATTATCCATGTGCTACCATTCTAGCCGTCCCGCAGGGTTTCCGCTATACCGCTGTTCCGCACTTTGATATTGTTTCATGATTACCTTTTACTTATTACTACCCCTCAGGCCTCCAGTATATAAGCCGTAGCTTTACATTGTATTCTGCAGTTCGAATATTGACTAAGATTCACTTTCCCTCGTTCCCCTCTAAGTCTCTCTCTACGTCTTGATTCTCCTCGGAGTTCCATTCTTGATTCCCTGTCTTGAAGTCGGAACGCTGAGCGTGGCGAAGGGCGCAACTTCTTACAAGTTGAAGCCGAGTTCCGTTTGTCCCCCTTGGAATTCCACCGGACTTCCCTAGTCGGTAAGTCGGGTCTTGACATCCAGGGCCTATGCAGAAAGTACGGCCGGCTCTTATGGAACGGGACTCCTCGTCTTTCACGTCTTCTGCGACCAGAAAGCGATTCCAGAAGAACAACGTGCGCCGGCCAGCCACATTTTACTCTCTAGTTTCATTGCTACATTGGCTGGATTCTATTCAGGCAAAACGGCAGTAAACTACCTGCATGGGATTCATGCTTGGCACACCATACATGGAGTCCCCTGGAAGATTAACAAACCGGGGATGGACGCCCTACTAAAGGCAGCCGAAACGTTAGCTCCAGCGACATCACACAAGCCAAAACGAAAACCGTTGATATGTCCAACCTACTGGCAACCTAGGAGATAGCTATACGCCTAATGTCGATACAGTAAGTCT